>VJMY01000392.1:0-72229 GCA_009869795.1 Neelides sp. FZ-2019 | reverse complement strand
CGCTACAACTTTTGTAATCATCAAAAACAAAATTCTTCTCTTTATTTTATTATACCCATTTATATTATATTTTTATTAAGATAATCTGTTAATTAATAGGCATCACTAGAAACGTTTTTTGGACTTGGTCTTATAGCTGGTCCAACTATTGGTGGGGCATTATTTGAAGTAAGTTGCCCCAAATCTAATTATCGAATAATCCTAATACCATTTTATTAAATCAATACTTTATTTACCATCAAATGCAGATTGGAGGATTTCAATTTCCATTTTCTATACTTGGTGGACTTCTCTTTTTCAATGGCATTATGACCGCATTCCTTATGCCAAAGAAAGTTGAAACCGACTCTTCTGGACTTCAAAAGTCAGGCAATATGTTTTCCGTTTTGTGTATTCCAAAAGTGATGATTTCTGGTTTCGGCATCACGGCAGCTTCCTTTGGCTTAGGATTCATTCAAGCAACGCTTGAGCCACATATCAGACGAGTAATTTTTAAAATACTAAAATTATTATTTCATAATTTCCTCGTTGGACCACAAAATGATATAAAAATGAATTTTAATTTAGTTCAATTTAAGTCCACTAATCACTGGGCTGGTGTTCATAATTAATGGAGGGCTTTACGCAATTTCTGCGCCACTATGGGGCCGATTCGCCGACAAGCTCGAAGAGCCACGATATGTTACATTGGCTGGCTCAATTTTCATAGTTGTCGGGTTTTCACTTATTGGGCCACTTCCTTTCTTACCTTTTGATACGTAAGGTTTATTTAATTACTCGTGATTCACGTTGGTATTAAGAACCAAACGTTGACCAATATTCATTGTCTAACTATTTGATTTTTAATTTGTGATGGATAGAGTTCTTTGGGTAACTTGTTTGGGATTGCTACTTCAAGGATTTGGAATCGGAGCAATTTTTCCATCAGGATTCGTCTTGGCTCTTAGAGATTCGATGTACCTACTCCTAATGAATTATTATTAATTTATATGATGATTCTCTTTTTAAAACAAAAAAAATTCATTTTAAGATCCCACGGACTTCCAGACTCTGTTGGAACTTATGCTCTTATATCTGGACTATGGACTTCAATGTTTGCTGTTGGTGCTTTTAGCGGTCCTTCCATTGGAGGATTCTTATTTGATCATGTTGGGTTTAGAAATGGGACACTTGTTGTAATTGCTGCTCAACTCATCCTAGTAATATATAAATTAGTTCATGCTATCCATTCATTTATTCATTTCGTAATTTTATTTTTATTTTGCCCCAATAAGCCATAAAAAAATTCTTATATGTCAGAGTTAATACACAGTATTTGTATTATTATAATGTAAGTCACTTTAATACATTTATTTTATCATTTCGACAGACATGTTTCGTTGCTTATTTCATCATCCAAGGCAAGAAAAATAAAATTGACAAAAGGGAAGAAGTGACACAAAACATTGAAGAGCCTTTGCTTAAAAGTTCAAGTCTTGAATTGAGACAAGAAGAGTTGATGAAAAGTACTTATGGTTCTATATGAAACTTTTCATATACTTTATATTTTTTAATTGTGATTTATTTCGTTTTCTAAACAAAATAATCATTGAAAATTATAATAAAAGTGCAATTTTTAACAACTGTTTATAAATAACTTGTGTTCAAATTGAATTTTTTTAAATTCATAATTATATTTAAGCTTGGAGATTAAGATATTATTAAGGGATTTAAAGTAAATACATGTAAAAGACACACGTAATATTCTATATAAATAAAATTATGACTTTGATTGAAACTGTACCTACTAAATATTCTCATTAGTGAATTTAAGAGTTATGAACTTTATTTACTAGTTTTACATAAAAGTGTTATAATAAGAATTCTTAAATATGAACATGTGTTCTCTACTATATGTTTATTACAAGTAAAGTACAAAAGGATTCTCATGAGTAAGAATAAGAGTGAATTGAAGCTAATTAGAAAAGAATTTTCATTCTCGTGATTCCTAATTAATAAATTATATCGAGAGAATTTAGTGGGGCGAGTCGTGCATTTTCTGCAGTTTCCGATCTTGTGTAAAAACTCATTATCTTCTCTTCTGCTCACTTCCCCTTCTTACTTCCTCACGTATTCCATTATTTTGGCTCAATGTCTTTTTTTCAATTCTCTCGTTCTGGTTCTTTCGTACCTATCACTCTATCACATTACACTCATATTGATCAAATTGAACTTATTTCTATACAACGCATTATGAAGTTTGGTGTAAAGGCATATTATGAAGTTTTTCATACAAAGTTGTAAAACATAATTAGTAAGGGAGTGAGTTAATAGTCAAACACCTTCTCAATTTAATTGCTCTCAACTTTCTTTCCCCGTCACATCTCATGAACTTAGGCTTTATTACAGAATTACTTCCATTAGTAAACAACGTGCGGGGTTTATGTTTACTTTATTAGTTATCTGATGCAAGAATGATATATAAACTTTCTGACCATAATGTTACTCACTTTAATCTTACATGTACCATCATGTTCTTAAATAGAGTATGCAATTAAAGATTGGAGAATTGAACCATGGAGGAGGTGGAGATATATAAACAATTCTTCGTTCTTTCCTCTCATCCTTCTTCCGCCTTCCGACACGCCAACAATTAAATCATGGAGAGACAGAATCAACTCATAGTAAGATATCATTTTATTCACTTTTCATTTCTATTATTCATACTTATTTTATTTGGGTAGTTAAAATTAAAAGTTTATTTTAAATAATTTAAAATAAATTTTGATTATGAAAGGTTACTGGGGTTTTATTCCTCGCATGCATCGTGGCTGGTGAACATGGTCACGGATACGGCCACGGGTATGGAGTCGGGTACGGACATGGGCATGGAGGACACGGAGGACATGGTGGCCACGGAGGATACGGACACGGATACAAACATGTGGATTATTATGTAAATCTTGTTTATTTTCATTTACGTTAGTTTAACCTTTTGTAGTAAGTATATTTTCGCCAATTATTCATTTCTAATTGAATGTTTTATACAGGCGAGACCATACTATCAATATAACTACGGAGTCAATGATCATTACACTGGAGATCAAAAACATGCGAGCGAACATAGAGACGGAGACGTTGTGAAAGGACAATATTCATTGAGAGAACCCGATGGTGGCTGGAGAACTGTAAGATTATATAAGATTTCCAAATATTTTCATTAGAAAGTTTACGTCGTGTTATTAGATTGGTTTCAATGAAACGCTATTCTCATTTGAAAACTGCATTTAATTTATTGAACTATAACATCGTAAAATAGAAATTGGCATAGCAACCTAATTTTTTTTCATTTTCTCCAGGTATTTTGACAAATTAAATGTCATCTTTTGAATTTTTTGTGGAGTTTCCAAATGACCATAGCGTTTCATTCAAACCAAGCTAATAGTTTAAGCTTTCGTAAACAATCGTGATTAATGAGTAATTTTGTTCATTAATTTAAGGTCACTTATGTCGCGGATGGATATAATGGATTTCGAGCCAAGGTTCACAGGACTCCAGGAAAATATCCTAATGGATATGGTTATGGAATCACCCAACATGGACACACCGGATATTAAAAGTATTTTAATTTGTACAAATGGGAGACTCAATCAATTGCCTTTAAATGCTCTTTATATACTTCTCTACTTGCTTCTCCATGATCCATTGCATATTAACCGTTCAATCAGTTTTATTACTAGTCAGAAATGAACTCTCACTATTAGGTTGATCCTAATGAAACGCTATGAGTCATTGGAACCTGCATTTAATTTATTGAACTACAACATCGTAAAATACAAATTGACATAGCAATTTCAAAAATTTCCCCAAGTATTTTGACAAATTAAGTCACTTTTTAAATTTTTTGTGCAGTTTCTAATGACTCATAGCGTTTCATTAGGATCAACCTAATATACTACTTTTTTTTTACTTTTTGTAGATAAATTCTACTTAAAAGTTTTTTTTAAAGTTTTCCTCTATAAAAAATTTAAAACATTTATGTATTATACCCAAGGAATATCTATATAAGATAACTGAGAAGGAAGCGACATAACTGCACAATTGGTAACTATGCGGAATATTAAAAAATTTGTGCAGAGTGTGACGCCATCGGAGCCCTTGAAATTACAAGCTAAAAGTCAAGATGATAGGGCCCACCGAAATTAAATACTAGGTAATTGTTTTTAGACTAATTCGAGTATCCTGATTACGAATCTGAAGTTGGTTTGCGTCGCTCTTATAAAATGACAAAGTTATAGCCATTTAAAGTGAGAAATTTTAACGAAGACAGTGAAACGAGCGTCTCAAACACAAGACGCTGAAATTAAAAATAAACTGAGGTGTACATATATTCTTGAAGCCCATTTGATTAGCTACATTAGTAGCTAATCAAATGGGCTTCAAGAATATACATTGATGTAATATAAAATTTTTAACTCTTAGATTGCGATATTAAAATGTATGAAATTATTCGTGGAATAATTAGTATAAAAAAAGAAAAAATGAGAATATTTCAATTATTTTCAAGCTCCGATGACGTCATTTTAATATTTTTCTCGTCACTAAGGGCTATGTCGCGAGCTTCTATTATACTTATAAAAATGTTTACATATTTCTTATTTTGTACTCTATTTATATTTAAATGTAATTTAGATATAGGTACCTGCTTAATACTTTAGTTTCTGTCGTATGAAAGAAAAGGGTGTAATTATTAATTAAAATTGCTTCAAATTGTGTTTAAAAATAAAACTATTTTATTAAATACTCAAGCATACAATTTATCATAATAAATTTTATCATATCTGACACACTACATTTCCTCTAAGTATTATATAAATGTAATTTAATTGTTTTTCAGATTAGGTAATATTTGAAATGGAATTTTAGAAGAGATTGAAACTTTAGACCTTTTAAAATAAATTATAATTTATAATGAAATTCAATTTATACCATAATTATTTTAATAATAAGCGACAGGTAACAGAAATAAAAGTTATAATGAAAGGGACTTTAACAAAACTTCTTTCGCCCGGAGGTGGAAAGGACGCTTTGAGAAATATTTAACATCAACTGCAAAATCTCTAAATCCTGTGACATCTGATCGTGTGAGCAAATTATTGAGCACACGAAAGTCCCCTACTTCCAAATAAATTCCCATTTCGTTCGTATCTTATCTTCTTTTCTTTTCAAAAAGTTTCCAGTTTGTAAAATATTTTTAGAATCTTTCAAAACGATCCGTGTGATGCGATTCAACACATTATTTTTTTAAATACTGGACAGACCATTCCAACTCGTCTGAGCTTAGGCGTGCTAATATAAACTAATTAAAATGCCCAGGTAAGCTATTGTATTGGCATTTGATCCATTAATGCCACTTCATTCATTGAATTAATGGTCAATGGACTACATTTCGATATTTAACTGATTTCAATTTTTAAATTTCGATTTGCTAATATTATTATACGGACTTGTCCAAGATTTGAATTTTAAAAATTGTAAGTCACCCAGTCTCGACTTTTTAAGACTAAGCTTTTTGACCTTCAATATTAAATATATAATAAGCCTTTTGTACTTTGGTCACTCCTTGGGTCACGTTTCACACACTTCCCAAGTCCACAAGTCTAGTTACATTTTAGCTTTTTTTTATCTGATTCTCGATCTCGATTATATTGCTCCTATCGAAATGAAATTATATTATTTCAATTTCTTTTCTCGTGATTTTGACGGAGATAGTCAAAATTATTTTTTAAACATTGTGAAAAATTAAACAATTTTCAAAATTGTAAATATTAAAGAGATTCGCGTAACAGAGGGGAGTACAGTGGTCGTGACTATTCGAGAGAAGAGACGCAGCCGAGGAATTACGCTTTATCCAGTTCGACCTCAGCATCACAAGAAGGAAGCAGTTCCAGAAGTTCAAAAAGGCAACACATTCAGACCGCAAAGAGTCAAACAGACACCTCGAGGTGGTCGAAATATAGAACTCCGAAAAAGTCTGATGTTTCAGAGGAAGAAGGTTCGTACCAATTCTACCAAACATTTCAATTAAGACCCTAAAATTTAAATGATTCTTCCCATAAACAAAATAACAATGTTATTCACTATAGAATTATCATTCAATCTCAATAATCAATTCTTAATTAATTTTTATAAATTAAATTAAAGGCGCTTTTCTTATTAAATATTTATATTTATTGTGCTGAATTTAAAATCGTCAATTCATTAACAGGCGATCGTCAAAAGAACGCCTCGGGTAGAATTAAAGTAGAAGGCGAGTCGAGGAGATTCCACACATTCAGACGTACAAATGAAGAGATAAATGGTGCTCGTGGAGGATCGTCGACCGACACTCGCTCAACTATTGTGAAAGTAGAAAGGAGTCAAGAGACTGAGACAATGGCAACCAGGAAGCGAATCCATCCAAACATCGACGTTGACAGCTCAGATGACGATTCACAAAGGTCAGGAATTCCAGGTCGAGAGCTTTTAAAGAAGAGAGCTAAACGCGCAGTTTTAGCTGATTCTTCCGATGATGAAAAAGGCGGAGACGACGTCATCTTCGTCGTTGAGAAGAAAACAAGCTTTACCCGAAACGGACTCAAAGCCATTTTTCGCGAAGAGGACCGAGAAGATGCTCAAAAGATTAAAAGACTCGAGACGGAAATTGAAGCTCTTAAGAAAGAAAACGAGAAATTGAAAAATGAGCAAAAAGGTCTTGAGGATATGAGTAAGACTCTTTCTGATACTGTGGACGAAAATGAGAAGAAGCAATGTGATGCCCTTAATAAGGCCCTTGAAGACACATTGTCTTGCTCTGTTTGTTCTGAAGTTTTTGTCGATGTATGGAATATTAAAGCAATTATATCTAATAACTCAAAATATAATAATATTTAGGTTCATAATTCTTTACTTATTTATAATATTGTATAATTTGCAATATAATAATAATAATTGAATCTGCTAATTATAAACATGTTTTTAGGCCAAAGTGACTAGTTGTGGACATCTTTTCTGCGATTACTGTTTGACCAAATGGCTTAGATCTAATGGAACTTGTCCACTTTGTCGAGAAGCGATCGGGGAAGGAGCATCAGTTGAGGCCATCAACGATGCTGTAATTCGTCTGACGATGCTCATGAGCTCTGAAGGTGCCGTTCGGAGATTCAATTTAATTGAAGAGCGCAAGAAGGAGATGGACCGGTTTTTAAGTGAGCCACCACCACCAAGGTCGCCGTCACTCTTTGGATTTGGCAGCAGCGACGAGGGACTCTTCAGGATGATTGCAGAACTGAGTGGTGGGATGTCAAACGAGTCTTATTCAGATTCGGACTCGATCACTTCTCCTTCACGCTCTTACATTACCCGATTTGGTCTTCGAAGCATTGGCAGTATTTCTCCACCACGCTACAGCTATAATCGATCAGACTTTAGTAGCTCAGATTCCAACATAAGCAGCATTCACTCCAATTCCAATTCAAACATCAGTGAGCAAATTGATGAAATGGTTCAGGATCACGAGGCCCGAATCCGCGAAATTTTGACTCCTCCTCCATATTCTCCATGTAAAATATTTTTACTTAAATTGATTGAATAATATTAAATTTTTCTTTATTTTTAATTAGTACTTCGAACACCAATGCCATCGCCTTCACCTCCGCTTTCTGTCGTCTTTAATACAAGAAGTCCGAATTATTTCTCTTCTGATGAGGAAAGTATAAGTTCTTACCCAGTTCGAAATTTCTCTCCAATGAGTCGACAATCAAGTGCGAGTGAAGATGACGAGGATGAAGTTTGGTTGAGCGGAGACTCTCATGCTGTTGAACCTGATAGAGTTAGGGATGACGAAGAAGCGATCCAGGATGATCAAGTCATCAACATTTTCTATGAGGAGGATAACGAAGAGGACGACGGCGGGGACGAGGATGAAGAAGGGAACTATGAGGAAGAAGACTATGGAGAAGAGGAGGATTCTGTTCGTGCTTCTCCCGACTACAGCCCATACATGGATCAACTCGACGAGGTGGAGCATTTCGGGGATGACGAGGGAAATGATTCCTACGCTGGAGCTGATGACTACTACTACTGAACGAGCTTTCTTTACCTACACGCGTTTTCAAAACCATATTTATTTATTTTTGCGGTGAAGTAATTTAATTTATAATATCGAAAATTGTTAATATTTCATATATCTAGTTCTTTTCAATAGGACTTTTAATTCATTTAAAAAATAATTTTCAATATCTGTAATATTTATTTACACATTTATATTTATATTGCTAAAATGTGATTTTTCACTTTTTCATTTAAAATTTATAATGACTTTTTCTATTAATTTAATTTAATATTAAGTTCTTTAATTCTTAGTATCAATATGTAAGAAACCAAATACTTGTTTTATTAATTAAACTTTCTCAAACACTATATTCAAAATTGAAATTCAGTGTTCAAAATGTGAATTTTCTTGTGTTAAAAATGATTAAATTAAATAAGGTGTACCTTTTGATATAAAAATAATTAATAGGTACTTATTAAAATGTCAATAATTCTTAATCGTCCTAATAATCTTGCTCATTTAACTTAAATATAATTCTCATCATTCTGTTCCTATTTTAAATTGCATAAAGCGAACTCCAATGATGTCAGTCAAGCATTTTCTGTGTACTTAAGATTCGCATTTCATATGTATATCCATATTTGTATTGAAGTATTAATATTTTATTGCTTTAATGGTTTAAATTATTTATCTTAAAAAATCGTGTTTTTGAGTTATCGAGGGTGCAAAACTACGGTAAAATATTGTAAAGTATTTTTTGCCACTATTGTGTAATCATAATATAAGTAGTTATGATAGGTTAATGACGAATTCTCAAATATAAGTCAAATAACGTGACTCATTTTTAGGTCAGTTAAAAATTTAATAAAAACAACAAGAGCACCTTTACCTTTAACCCAATAAAAATTAATTATTAATTGCTTATGTCATCATAATTATGATGACATAAGCAATCAATAATTTCAATACTTTTGTAGCTATATTCTGTGGTTTTGCATTTTCCCTTATTTACTAGACAGGCAATGCAATTTGGCAATGATACACCCAGATACACCTAACTAAATACTTATGTTTAACAGATTACATACCAACCACAAGGGTAATTTATAATTTAAACATTAGTGCAATAAAATGTCATCAAAGAATTCAGAATAAATCAGCTCTAGTTTATAAATTGTATTTCTGCCAAAATGAAATTTAATGAGGAATATCCTTGTTAGCATTTCAGCACTGTAGGTACTTGTTGATATAATATTTCATAGCATTGTACTATTGTAATTCTCCTATGACCCAACCTAATTGAAATTTTATGAATAACCATTAATTAATTAGATTAATATGGATTCATACTCGCCTATCATGATTCAGAAACACGTTTTGCGCATTTAATACTTTGAAATGCCAGTTTATTTGTTAAATATAAGTAGGCAATTGAAGATGGCTCATTCTCCACATGCTTTGTCCACGGCATAAATTAGTCTACACATTACAAGTGTACCTAATTGTCCATTTGGAAATTGTAGTCGTTTCGTCGTTACTCGTTATATAGGTAGTATTGTAATTGTAATACATTATAACTTTGTATGTTTTTACAAGAATTTTCATTGTCGTATCCATGTTCTGGTTATTTGAGTGATGAGGTGATGAGTCTGAAAGGAAAAAAAACTTGCAAGTAATAAAAGTAATAAGTTTTATGGACTTGGTAATCAGCGTAATACTTGTGTTGTACTAAAGGTGTGTCGGACAACTGTAAATACCTTGTTGGGTACAAAAAGTACACGTGTTCTTAAACCAAAAGTTCAACTCCCTTAAAGACCAAGGAAAGGAAGAGTTTGGTGGAGTCTGTATAGCTTGTTATTCCGAATTCCAATTTGCGAATTGCGATTTCATACCCTATGTTGCTCACACGTCCTTTTTTGCTCTTTACCTTAACGGCTAGTAGTAGTCCAGAGTAAATGGCCGGAAGAAGATGAGTGAGCAATTTCCTCATTTCTTTCATCTCGACCTGTCATATATAAAAGCTCTTGCTCATAAGGACCATGAAGCTGTTCGATAACCCACCTTTCTCAACACTCTTTACATTGTCGGCTCCGTATACTTTGGTTGGGAGGACCCGAGGTAAACAAAACTTTCATAAACTCAATTTCTAATATTTCAGTATTCCTCATTTATCACATAGTACAACAATTGAATATTTTTGGCATTCAAATATTTAACCTACAAATATTCAAGTTGAGGTGTTATAGAGGAAGTAATTTAGAAGGTTAATTGTCATTTGAATAAAAATGAGTAACAAACGCATTTTGCAAGTATGCAAATCAAATTCTGTGAGACATTTGTCTATGCAATTAATGCAACGAGTTGAGACTTTCATGGGGTTTTCTTCGAACGTCGAATGTGTCCATGTTAAGATGTAAAATAGTTATGTCTTACGAGAGGTAGAATCAGGTTTTGAAAAAGAATAAAACATGGACTCCTATCTGAAACAAATTAAACTTTTTTTTAATTTTATGAGCTGCCAATTTTTAATTTTATGAGCATTACTCTTGTAGAATTATTAGGTATCTCAGGCTTGCATTCGTCATTCTTTAATTACTTTTCATGTAACAAACTAGACATTTTTACTTTTTTTTAAACATACCTTTCGAGTTGTCCAAATTTCAATTTTGGAATTCAATGATAAAACGAGTTTATCAGCTCTATAAAAATCACTCTAGGGTACCATTGGGTTTTCCACAAAACCCCTGGTCATTCCAGAATCCCAACATACTCTCCATATTGGAGAATTGACGCAAAAGATACAAGATTCGATTTCATTGCATTATACGGATTGAAAAGGTAGATTTACACAATGAACATATTATTTTCACTTTACATAAATACACAAATCCATTTTGTACATTGTCTTCTAGTGAGTTTTTTTTAGCAAACTCCTTAAAAAATAAGCATTTAAAGTAGTTAAATATCTACAATTCCTAACGTAGGCTCAGTCAGTACTATATAGTTACGTATTGAGTTTAATTTATAAATTAATCTATAGGTTTAAAAGCCATCCAAGATATTTATGCTGTTGAATGTATTAGAACTTGTAATTAGGCATTATTGGAGATAAGAGCAGGTATATATAGCCAGTGTAGGGAATTCTACGAGCGTAGTAGACAGAGGAGTTGCTGCTTGAGTGAGGTGTTTGGTATTTACGCGTCATTCAAAGAGTCGTTTCCATCCAGACTACAAGATGAGAGTGAATGAATTGACTAGAGATGTACATTCAAGATGTATGATATCTACTTATAAATAAATGAGCTCTCTTCGACCTCTTGTCCCTATGTTACCTGCATTGACAATGTACCTCAAACATAGAGAAGAGTAGACAATACTTAGGTGCCTTCTTGCCTATTTATGAACTTCTATTTAAACTCGACGATAAAGTTTCATCCAAGTTCATTGTCGAACTTACACTCCTTCCGTAATAACTATATAAAATATAAGCAATAAGGTTGTATGTCACTGTGTAGAGTAAATATTAGATGTACATTTGCAATTGGCTATACATATAATTTGATTTTTTTAAATTCCAGTTCTCATTAGTTTACCAACCTCCAATTTATGAAAACAAACACTGTGAAAATAAAGGAAATAAGCTTGATTTGTCTAAAATTGTGTTTACAACGACGGTTAAGTTGAAATAGTTGATTTCAAGATGGGGACATCAAAATTTTTCCGGTCAACGGCAGAATTCCTCATTACTTGCCTTGTTTTCCTCCTATTTCTCATCTTCTTTCCACCAATATTCATCTGTCTGTTGACTCCAATTTACATATACAGGATTGTGTTGTCTTACCTAGCCCCCAAAATCCGCCTGGATTTGAAACGAATTCTTCCATTTCGGAGTTCTTTTGTGAAAAATGATGGGTTCATAAAGAATCCATATACAATCCTCTCTGCAGGAATCGTCGAAGGGAATTTTGATATAGATGAAGTGAGGGAAAGAATGAGAGAAAGACTCATTGACTACATTCACCCCAAAACAGGGAAACTGGCTTTCCCAGAGCTTCGAGAACACCTCGTCAAATACATGGGTTATTATTTCTGGACGGACGACGAAGATTTCTCAATCAACAATCACATTTTTGCGTATGAGGGGAAAGGAGAGAAGTTTAATGAGAAAGATTTCAAACGGATCAATCAAGAACTATGTCTTAAGGAGTTTTATCCGAAACGAAGTCCATGGGATCTCATCATTTTAAACAATTACTACCCAAAAGGAACAGAAGAACACCCACAATCCATCTATTTCTGGAGAACGCATCACTGCCTTGGTAAGGATAATGTTAAACATAACAATGCTACTCATCTTATTATGTTATTACTTTTGTATTACTCTTTGATTGCTGTATTTGGATTTATTTTGAACTGTGCACATGTAGATTCTTTATTCAATAATTATCAAGTAATTTGTCATTTTTCTCACTAATCGTACTTATTGCTATACTAGGGTATATTTGAATATCCTCAAACTCGTTATAATATTATTTGATCTCTTCATAAAATTATGGTTCTAATTATGATTAACAAGATACATACTGAAAACTTTCTTGACGTGCGTGGAAAGTACATAGTGTAAATTAAATAAACACTAAACAGGATAAATAAATATAGAAAGGAAAATAAGCAAAGATGATGCATTTCTTAATTAAATATCAAATAAGTATGTTAATAGATAAGCTTGTACAATATTTTTATATTACATTCCAATTTCCTCTTATTAACAAGCTTATAATCTACATTGTCAATAAGTATGCCAAAGAGCGTTCGAGACATTCCTGACAATAATTGTTAAAAATTCTTAATTGATTCAATATGAGTCGAGAAATTGAAGCAATGTTGTGAAAAGCATCTGCAATTGTACGATATGTGTGTTTTTAGGTGATGGATTCACATCTGCGAAGCTGTTGTTAAAAGTTTCAGGAGAAACAAAGGATATCATTTCTGGTCTCAAGCCACCAACAAGTTCTTTGCTGAAGGAGAACAACAACGACGAACTTCCAAACTCTGAGAAAAAGAAAAAGAGGAAGAAAAGGAAGAACAACGGGATTTGGAAACAAATTTTCTTTGGACTCAAGTTCTTTTTCTACTCCCAGTTTGAACAAATTCAAGCAGTTGTCAAATCCATTGATTTCAATGCTCTCCATCCTTCTCCATTTACGAAAATGAGTAGAATTCCAGTCAAAGCCGTGTCCCAACCAATTCCACTGGAAAAGATGAAAAGGGTTGGAAAAGAGAGAAATGTTGGATTAACTACTGTCATTGGAGCTGTAATTGCAGGTGGTATAAGAACATACATAAAAAACTCGGGTGTTAAAATTCCTGATCGTATATACGCGGTAATTTAATACTTTTGATATAAAGAAATTAATTTATTAGCCTAATATATTTAAAAAGATAACATTTTAATTATTTTTTTAATGTTTTTAATGTAACTTCATTAATTAGGGCATTCCGTTTCCTTTTCCTGGACACCCTGATGACATGATGATCAATTATTTGTAAGTTTTTTTTGAATTTTATACAAGAACGCACTCGATTTTAGTTTTTACAAATTCTCATTTCTTAATTGCTCTTCAAAAATTAAAATAATTTTTTAGCGCGGTAGCGACTGTACAATTACCAATAGGGGAATCAAGTAGAATGAAAAGATTGGATTTGATACAAAAAGGTTTAATGGAGATTCGAAAGTCAATGATTCCCCTTAACAGTTTTCTCGTCACGATTCCTCTTCTTGGAGCATTACTTCCTTCGATAAGCAAATTCTTCTTAAGGAACGACTTAACCACAATGATTCTTTCTTCCTTCCCTGGCCCTAAAAAACCAATTAATTTGTTCAATAGACAAATGAAAAACATGTATTTGGATACTTCATTTTATCCAGGAAACTACCGTAAGAATCTAATTTACTCATCTATTTCAAATAATAAGTTCAATTTACAATAAGTACCTAATAGTTAATTAAATTTAATTCTTTTATTTGTTTTTAATAGCATTAAATGTAACAACAATCACGTATGATGGAAACTTTCATTTGATCCTCACTGGAGACAAGACAATTTTTAAGTCTGAATCTGAAATGGAAAAAATGCTTGAGTTCATGCAAGAAGAAATCGACCTTTTGTATTCCAATGCACTTTATGATTTCGTTTGAAGAGAAAAACAAAAGCACTTCCTTCCGCCTTTCTTGTTCTTCCATGTCAACGAATCCAAGAGCAAGTCCAAGGTTGATGGCCCGACGACGGTTAAAATGAGTAATTTATTATACCCACTGCAAAAGTGTCTACTTGAAGTATTCCATATATCTTTTTGATACTTAATTTCACAACTCCTTAACTGATCTAAGCTTACATGAAAGAGTTTGGATGCATGCAGGAACATCGTTTGTCACTGTTCACGCGTCATTCATGCTTTTAAGAGTAAATTTGGAGATTACTTGATAGTATTTTAATGTTATATGTTCAAAGTGTATGAGGATGAAGTCTGATAGACTATAGATGCTCATTTATCATTTTCAAGTCATTTTTTGATAATGAAGAGTAATGAGCAACATTAGAACTTTTTATATCGTTTGTGCCAGCACAAAACAGACACTAGTATATGAATGTGAGAATGATTGCGAGTTTGCGAAGTATAAGATATACATGTATGAAATTGTTCAGAAAACAATAAAGAAAAAGTAAAGTACTTCCGAGTATTTTTTACTTTTAAAATCTTTACTAGGTACAAGTCTGAGAATTATGAGCAAATGTTATTTTGTGCCATTAAGTGTCTGTGGGAATGTACACTTTGTTTTATGTTTGTTTTCAATGAATGTATTCATGAAATGTGATTGATTTTGATAAAAACATCTTTAGTTAAAGATAATTTAAATAGTATAAGAGCGCGTTGAAGAAGAAGAGAATTTATTGATCGATCAAAAATGAAAATACTCATTAATTTTTTTAACTTTTTTAGTTAATTTTGTATATTTAAGATTTATACTAGTACTAATCTAGTAATAATTAACAAAAGCAAATAATAAGAGTTGTTTTAACATTTGGTTATAATTATCTCATTGTATACTGAAGAATTTTAAATTCTTAAAAGTATAAATTATTTATAATGGTAATTCGTAAAATATAATAAACAAAAAAGTAGAGAAAAAGGAAGAGTTTAGTTGTTTTAGATTTGAAACTGGGCTGAAGATGTAAGACAATGACGAAGAATTTCATCTGTGGTGGCTGGTCCATCTGAAATGATGAAAAATGCATAATTTATTTGTAAGTTATATTTTATAGTTTATCTTTATTACAATTTGTTTTTGAAATAATAATAGCAAATAATATTTTATAATAACATAATATAACATTTATTGAATTTTACCAAATGTGAACCATTCATTGACGCCAGCATCTTTCCTTGCGCTCATGATTGCATTTCTTATAGCGAAGAGAACGCTAACGCTCAAATTCAACGGTGGCTCTCCAGTCGCTAAATTAATATATTTTAAAGTAGGTAATCTGTCAAATCAAATAACAATATGAGCATTATTAAATCAAACCTTTTGATCTGAGAACCCCATAAGGATTTGGTGCATCTTTCAAAAGTGTAATTCTAAAATCTTGTGGAATGTCTCTGGGCTCTGGTGGCTTGTATTCCTGTCAGGCAAAATATAAAATTTAAAGGTAAGCTCCATGATCATGATTATAAAATGTTCATATCCCTATCCTATAACATAATAATTAAATTACCCATGTTCCATTTGTAAGAAGTTTTCCGGTATTTTCATCGTAAATGAGTTTTTCAAGTGTCCAAAGACCAGTGCCCATCACAAAAGCGCCTTCAATTTGTCCAATGTCAACTTCGGGGTTTAAACTTTTCCCAGCATCTTCGATAAGATCAACGCGAAGCGTCTGAAGTAAATGTAACAATTTAGATTGTTAGTTTGTGGCATAAAATTATTAAAGAAACTTTAACTTAAATTAATTTAAACCTTATGTTCGCCAGTGAGAACATCAATTTCAACTTCAGTAGCAATCATAGCCCAGATATCATATGGTACTGGAAGCTCGCTCCCTCCAGAATTCACCCTTTTAAAGATTATATTGAGTTTGTTTATCAATAAAGAAAAATAATTTAAATTCATATTTTTATCATTTATTACATGAAACTAGCTGTTAAATCCATTTGCCCTCCTGCAGCGATTGCAACGAGATTTTCCCATGAAGCATCAGAGTTCTTTTCTTTAATAGGCTTCAACCTCTCGAGAAGTATATCACAGGCTTTCAATGCAGCCTTTAATAAATAAAATAATTCAATTATGTAGTTCCTTTACCTACTTTTTTATAGAAACTATTTAATATAGTATTTCTGTTTAATCTATATTTCCCAACTTACAAAGACACATAGTTCTGATCCCATTGATCCGCCGGTGCAATCATCGTTTCCTCCAATTAAATTGTTACTAGGTTTAACAACCACTTTCTCCAGTGGAACGCTTAAACGATAAGCAACTGCTTGAGCCACCTGTATAATAGAATTTTATTTTATTTGAATGTTTATTAACTATTATTATTAATTGCAAATATATTATTATTTTAAACACCTTAATATATCTACCTAATATATTGAGAGTAGTTAAATCATACCTTTGTGTTTAACCCTTGACCCATTTCAATTCCTCCAGTTGAAACAGCCACAGTTCCATCACTCTTATAAATAGCAATATAAGTGTGATATTTTAAGTAATTGTAGAATGGAAGGGGGTAGCGGAGAGGTACAAGAGAAATTCCACGCTTCTTCCAACGATTGTTCTATTGGTAATATTGCGAAAATTAAATGAAAATACTTTCTGGTATTGAAAGTGAATAAATTATATCCTCGTTGAATTTATTAATACGAAATATAAAGTTACTTACGAGATTGAAAGATTCAACGTCAGTTTTTCTTTTTTCAAATTCAGCATTTGAGTTCATTTGCTCGTATAGTTTTGGGAACATGTTGGTTTCCTGGTACTTGGCTGGTGGATCGCCAGCAGCAGGGAACAAAGGATCGTCTTTATTCAACAAATTCGCTTTCCTCACTTCAATCGGATCTTTTCCCAGATTGAAAGCAATGTGTTCCATAATGTTTTCAATTATTGCAACTCCTTGCGTAGTTCCTATAAAGCCATAAAGAACACATTTAAAAAAATTTAATCATATATTAATCATTATTAACATGCTCAATGCGAGTTTCATTTGCTGGCTCCATTAAAGTGAAATTATTATATACCAGGAGCTCTACACCAAGTGTTAGCTGCAGTGTTCGTAATTGTTTTTCCAGGAGTCACATCCCATCCAATAGCCTTATAGCAATTTTGAAGGAAACCAAGGGCATCTTTGCCAGTTTCTTCATTTGAATGTATTCCGCAATTTGTGAGAATCTCTGTCTTTAAATTCATAATCTTTCCGTCATTATCTACTCCTGCCTAATAAAGATAAAAATCATTCAATTAAAATAAAATTAAGCTATTCTAATAATAATTATAATAATGATTACTTCATATTTTGCATAATAAGGACTTCGCTTCCCCATTGTCTCCATATTTGTATGCAAATCAAGAGCAAGTCGCACGGGGCGATTGGTAAGTTTCGCAGCGAGGGCACAAGCAGATGCAATTTGAGCAGCTCGACTGATCTTTGATCCATAACTTCCGCCTAATCTCCTCACTTGAATGTTTAACCTAAAATATATTTTAATTCGATTAGAATTTTTATAAAAATTAAATATTTTAATTGAAATTCTCTTTAATAATTCAAGATTTTTTCACTTATGCAAGGTAATAAAGTTATAAATAGTATTCATGTGTTCTCACTGATTATTCTGCATGTTGAGAACTTGTGCAATTGATTGTTGAATTTGATCCATGTATTGGGTCGCTGGATAGACATTGAGTCCGTCTTCAGTTGGAATGCATAAGCAAATGTGGGTTTCCATTTGGAAATGATATTGACCTCCAACGTTGAATTCTCCACTAATGGTTCTCACGCTAGTTCCAGCAGCTGCAGTGAAAGTGTTAATAAAAAACTACATTTATATTCTTGTTCTTCACTGATGTATTGTTAGCAGAATAGAAACTATTTAAAAGATTAACCAGTTGCTGACTTCTCTGGATCAAAGTATAATTCGGAAGTTTTCCCTTCACGTTCCGCCTTTTCCATTGCACCTTTAATTGTCAAAATTGGCTTTTGAACGTTTTCGTAAGTTACTTTAACAAGTTTCACTCCAACGATGGCAATTTCTCTCGATTCAGCAACAATAAGCCCAAGTGGCTGCCCCCCATGTACAATCTTTCCGCTGCAGAAAACCTATTAATTTTGATTAATTAATTCTAAGAAAAATAGTCAATTTTTATTTGTTTCTTTAATTTATAATTAGCTTAATTCTTATTAATAACCTCTTCAGTTTCTGGTGTCTGTCCAGCAAATGCAATCATATAGTTGTTGACACCTGGTATATCCTTTGCTTGAATGAAAGCTACCACTCCAGGTAGATTCTATTTAAAGAAATAAATTATTGTAGATGTTCAAAGATAATTTGCTTATTGTAGTTTTTTTTAAATATTAAGTTTTATTGTAGTTGTACCAGAGCATCTTTTGCATCAATCGATTTCAAGTCAGCGTTAGCAACATCACTCAAGACGAACATTCCAACTAATTCGTCCTTTTGTGCGTGAATGTCATTGATGTATTCGGCTTCTCCTGTAAAAAGTATATTAAATAGTGCCTAATTATGTTCGGTCTAAATAGTTCTGCTGATAAGGATAATTTATACCAATTAATGTAAATTAGTTTGTAGAATAAGTTAATCTATGAGATAGTTCAAAAGATTTATTGATTATATTCATTTGATTTTTGACCTGAAACTTGAGCAATTGATTCCAATTTAGGCACTGGCTTATTAATTGGCCAGTCTTTCTTATCGGTGTCATAAGTCTGCTTTCCAGACGTTACTGGATATTTTAAATTCCTCGCGCCTGTAATATATTTCGGACCAGAAGTTCCTCCCAAAGCACCAAGAATAAACTTGTATTGCAAAAACAGAATAAGAAGTAAAAAAAAGCATTTTTTTTGCATTTTAATGAAAGAAAAAGTCAACTTTTGATAAGCACGATTTTTTACTTTGTAAAGAAGAGATTGTGCAAGAGTCTTCTTAAAATCTGCTGAAGGTGGACCTTGACTCACTTCTACCTTAAGTTCCTTCTCCAAAATGACCATAGCTTCTTTTAAGACGCCCGTGTCATGAAGAGGTTTTCCAACAAAGTATTTTTCTGTCTCAGATGCATGAACCTACAATTTATTCAATAACTTTATTTGTAAATGTTAATTGATTAAATCATCTTTCCTAAAATACCATTTAATTTATGTATTATGATCTTTGATAGCAGACTTTTTAAGAGAATCAAGTGCGAATGAATAAATGAGGAACATACAAATTTCTCGTTGATACCACCATAAATGATCTTGGGTTGATCCAAAACACTAAAGTTCTTCTCAGAGTCAATCCTGAAGAAAAAACCTGCGTTGACGAAAGCATGCGAGTTTTGATTCCTCTTCCCAACCTGACAATGAGTGCAAAATTATATAAATGGACAAAAAAGACATTCTCATTAAGTTGACGTAAATAGATGTGGAGGAAAAACTGGCTATGCTGTCACGCTCCTTCTCCTCACCTTGAAAGTCCTGAAAATACATCCAGGTGTGTTGACGGGATTCAATTGGATGGAGAGAATTACTTTATTCTCCATGTCGTAATTGAGAAAGTCAGAAATTGTCATCGTTTTATCATTCTTGGCATCAGTGGCTGGAAATCAAAAGTATATTTATCAGTGCACGATCAATACGAAAACTTTTATATAATAATTACACCTTTACACTATTCACTATAGTATATAGGTAATTATTATATTGATAGTTCTTTTACCAATTTTAATTTCTGCTCCGACAGTAGCCAATAACAAGAAAACATCAGATTCAAAGTCCTTGTGTGCATGCTTTAACATAAGATTTCCTCCAATTGTTGCAGCCTGTTTATTTGTTTAATTTAATTTCATAAATACAAAACTTCAATGTAATTTATAATTAGTATGGATGGATGGATGATTAGGCATAGATGTAAAGTAGGGTATTCAAAAATATAAACTTACATTACGAACAGGAGCATTTGCCACGCGTTGCAAATGTTTGCTTATGCCAAGAGTATATTGGAAACTTGAGACTGAAGCTGCTGTCTTTTTAAGAACTTTAATTGTCTCAGCTAGCGTCACTCCGGCGCCTAAATTGATTGAATTTGGAACTACGTCTATTTTGGACAATTCAGGAATCCTAGTTATATCAATGAAGAAATTAGCAGAACTCGCATCATCTTTATAGACTCCCGTTCCAGTGTTCCCAGCGACGATTCTCAATTTATTTCCCGAGCTTTTTCCTTTTTTAATTGCCTCAAAGAGTGAAGCCATATTCGTTGGGCGAACCCATCTAGATCCTGATTTCAAATTGAGAATCAAAGCTGGAGGATTCTGCACGACATTTTCTTCTTCAACTCCCTTAACGCCATTTAAACATGGTTTCATGTCCTGAAAATTAAAATAATTAATTGATTTTCTTAAAGCAAAGAGGAATATTAAATAAAGTCATTCATAATGTAGTCATATTGTTTAAGTATACCTCAATATCCAATTCTTGACATTTTTGTTTAATTTCATCAGACACATCTCCAGCAAAAGATTTAAAAGCGTCCAAGATAGATCTATAACCTGTACATCTGCAGATGTTCCCATCAAAGTTATCTTCAACATCTTTTGCTTTCAAGTTCCCCTTTTTAGAATTCAGCAACCTAGAGATTTAAATTAAATGTGAATTGACAAGTAAAGCGAGAAATAAGCAACGTACTTTCTGAATTTCTTTGTTTATCTCATACCCATGCATGTTCATACACATTCCAGGTGAACAAAATCCACATTGAGTTCCTCCGAACTTTACTAGGCGTTGTTGAATTGGATGATAGCCATCTTTGCGATTTCCCAGCCCTTCAATTGTTGAAATTTCCCAGCCATCACAAGAAAATAGTGGAGTTAGACACTAAAAATTCAAATATTCCAATGCTCCACTTTGCAATCATTAAAATAATAATCATGTTGTAAGCCGTTAATTTAATTATTATTTCAGAAGATAAATTGTACAGAGTTGACGGCACGCTGAGTGAGTTTTCCTGTATTCATATCCTTGGATTTGACATTGACAACACAAGCGCCACATCCACCTTCACGGCACATCACCTTCGTTCCTTTCAACCCAGCTTCATCGCGGATGTAATCGACCAGACGAGAGTCAGATCCGAAATCGTCATACTTCGTTTTCACTGTATATCAGAGTTTCAAAGCTAATTAATTTGAAAATGAAATATATCATTTGTGCATGTGTATCATTTGAATTGCTTGCAAGTAATATGAACAAATATTATGCAAACTTTAAGAGTAAATCTAGTGAAATATATAAATCGACTCTTACCAGTGTGTTCTTTCCCATTGATTGTGAATCTGACGTAGTCGGAATGAACTCCAGATTTCTCAGCCCTATATAAAAATAGTTGTTAAATATATTGAGACAATTAAAATATTCTCTTATATTCTCATATTTAATATGGTATATAATAATACTTTTCACCAAAAAATATGAATATGATTGAAAAATTAATTTGACTCGACTCGTTATTTTTGTATTTATATATTATAAAGTGGATATTGGGGCGATGAAATAATGAAGCGAGACTTACTTTAAGCAGCTCTCTTCAGCTCCCATGATTTCACCGCTGAATTTCTTGCAGATTGATGCAATTAATATATTATAGAATTAATATAGATATTTTTATCAATTCTTGAGACTGACGCGTCTCTGAGAACCGCGAGGGGAGAATGAGAAGAAATGTAAATAGTTATTAAAATTACAAGGAAATAAACCTATGCACTTGTATTTGCGTATACCTAGTCAGTCCACCTCTCCAAAATATTCAGCTATATAATCCAAACGCACCCGAGACTCATTGAATTGAACAGAATATGAAGAGGATTGTCCTTGAGACTCGCCGTCCTCTCGGTCCTCTGCTACATAACAACGATGGAACTTAACATTATATTCTACATTTTAACTATGCTTTACCTATTATGATAAGTTGGGTTGGAAGTAAATGAAACACTATAACTGTCTCCACATAGATATTTGTGATGCCAGTGGTAATATTTCTACTATTTACATATGGGAATGGCAGTATTCTAATATTGTTATACTCCCAGTTCCTCAATTTGGTTACAATTTCTTTTATTACTAATATGCACATACTTAAGTGTTATTTACTAGCTGAAGCAACTATAGTATAGGCTGTTTGAAGTTCCATTGTATTGCGATTAAGTGATTAAGTTACGAATTGTAACTTTATTTTAATAAAAACCATTACATTTGGAAATTTTTCATTTGCTCTTTTCACATATATTATAGATAATTAATATTAAATGACAATTTTTGTGAGTTGAACTACGGTATGTAAATAGTATTGGACATTGTAATATTTAATATAAAGGGAATTTTAAGACTTAAGTGAATACTTTTGTCATTTTTTAGGCCAATAAAATAAAACTCTATTAATATGTATATTCAGAAGCAAAACTAACATTAAGATCTTATAAACCAATGCGTTAGTTTATTGGAAAATTTAGACAATAAAAATATATTTGATATACTATGTGTATACTGATAGGTAATATAAGTAAAAATACTAATCATAAGTATGCATTTAATAAATCATCACTCTTGAAATACCTTAAAAGTCACTTGAAATTCCATCAATTTTTTTTATTTATACGTTACAATAAAATTCATTAATACCCTTAAACCCTAATAACCATAAAATTCTGGTAATATAATTGGTGAAAACAATAAATATGTGAAATGAACACCTATAACTATCTGGCGGATTTAGCCCTGAAGTCAAAATTCCATAATGTTGCAGAGATACAAAATACAGTTTTCCTCGATTTGCTAAAAAAAACGGCACTGTTGAAATCCAAAATAAAAGTTTTTTAGCTTCATTTTATGTATATTTATTATATTTGAGTCATAGTCTATACGACAATATGGAATTTTGACTTCAGGGCTAAATCCGTCAGATGGCTATAGGTGTTCATTTCACATACTTAATGTTTTGACCCATATAATTATTAGGTATTATTATATTATTATTAAAGTTATAATCAGTTATAACACCAAACTTTATATTGTAACTTGTATTTAAAATCATTTAAAAAGAATGCTTTATCTACATATAATTAAGTTGAGAGCGCATTATTTTGTCTAACTCCCTATTTAAATTAACAAAACTTATTTATAATATATCCAGAAAAAACTTTAAATCTAACACAAAAATACCATTAATTAGTACCTACATATTTTCTACAATTGTTTTCAAATAAGTAAAGTCATAAAGGAACTAATTATTAGTTATACGTAGGTATGATGTTAAAGTTCATAATTGAAAATGTTCTGGAGATGTAAGACAATGTCGAAGAATTTCATCTGTGGTGGCTGGTCCATCTAAAACGACAAAATGAGTAAATACAAAATTTTAAATATAATTGACTTGATTTCAATTATTATTTAACTACATACCAAATGTGAACCATTCGTTGACACCAGCATCCTTTCTTGCGCTCATGATAGCATTTCTTATAGCGAAGAGAACACTCACACTCAGGTTAAACGGCGGTTCTCCAGTTGCTGCAAAGAAAAATTTTTATTTGGTCAGTTTAATTTTTGTCAAATCGTACTGTATCATACAACAGTGTAGCAATTTTTATCATAAATAAGAATTATCTACTATATATTCATTTTTTTTATCAATTTTGTACATTATGTTAGCTAAATACATACTTAAAATAATCCTTTCCAGAAGATGAAATTATTTAGTTTGAATTTTAAATGACCTTTAGATCTGAGAACGCCGTGTGGATTCGGAGCGTCTTTCAAAAGAGAAATTCTCATATCTTGTGGAATATCTCTAGGCTCTGGTGGCTTATATTCCTAGAATAAAATTGTGATATTTATATAGTAATCAACTTGATAAGTACCTACAATATAATATAAACAAACAGGATATTTTTTAATGAATACCCATGACTTACCCATGTTCCGTTTGTATGAAGCTTTCCTGTTTTTTCATCGTACATGATTTTTTCAATTGTCCAAAGACCAAGCCCCATTATAAGACCTCCTTCAATTTGTCCAATATCAACTTCAGGATTTAAACTTTTTCCTGCGTCTTCAATCAAATCGACGCGGAGGTTCTAACAGCCAAAATTATTCTCATTATAAGTTAACTGACTAATTAATTATTCGTTAAGTCATGTCTTACCACAATAGTAATAAAAGCAATTTAAATAAATATAAGTACTACAAACCTTGTGCTCTCCAGTTAGAACATCAATTTCAACTTCAGTGACAATCATAGCCCAAATATCGTAAGATTTAGGAAGTTCGCTCCCAGCAGCATTTGCCCTTATGAAAATAAATATCTTTTTAATTCAAGACTACAACCCAACTTTACCTTAAACAAAAATGGTCAAAAGCTAAGAATTTATAAACTATGTACTTTTAATTTATAAATCATATTTCTATTTAAAATTACATAGAATTGGCTGTTAGATCCATCTGCATTGCCCCTGCGGTTGCAATAAGAGCTTCCCATGTAATGTCTTTATTCGCATCTTTAATGGGCTGAAGCCTGGCGATAAGAACATCACAAGCTTGCACTGCAGCCTGTGAAAAGTATTTATCAAATGTCAATATTAATATATATTAAATGAATAATGTAATAAGAAGTTATATATTTTAACTTACCAAAACACAAAGTTCGGAGCCCATTGAGCCGCCTGTAGAATCATTATTTCCACCGATTAAATTATTGCTTCCCTTCACTTTAACTTTCTCTAATGGGATGCCTAAGCGATAAGCAACTGATTGAGCAACCTAAAATACTTTATCTACATATAATTATGAATCATTATTTCCACCGATTAAATTATTGCTTCCCTTCACTTTAACTTTCTCTAATGGGATGCCTAAGCGATAAGCAACTGATTGAGCAACCTAAAATAATTATATTTAATTTAAATACATGTTATGTTAGGAAATTAGGAATTTATACCAGATTTAATAAATCACTTAAAAATCTTATTTTACTTTTGTGTTTAATCCTTGACCCATTTCAATTCCTCCGGTTGAAATTGATACACTGCCGTCTGCTTGATACACTGAAACATGAGTGTTGTATTTGAAGAAGTTGTAGTATTCCATCGGGTATCGTAGCGGAACAAGAGAAATGCCTCGTTTTTTCCAACGATTATTCTAATAAATTAATCTTACATTTAGATGATGTAATACTTAATAATGTAGGTAGGCAGTGAGAGTAATTCTTGTTAAATGGTTTGATACAAAATTATTTAATAATATTGTAAATACATTATTGAAAGACTCCACATCAGCTTTTCTCTTTTCATATTCAGCGTTTGAGATCATAAGGTCGTAAAATTTAGAAAACATGTTTATCTCATCAAACTTTTGCGGTGGATCCGCCATAACAGGGAACAACGGGTCGCCAGTTTTGAGCAAATTAGCTTTCCTCACTTCAATCGGATCTTTCCCCAGAGTGAAAGCAATATGCTCCATAATGTTTTCAATGATTGCAACCCCTTGAGTTGTTCCTAAATTATTAAATATTGGGTTTATAATATATTGATTGACACGAGTTAAATTTTGTAAAAAGGAATGATAATTTTCCAATGTGTGATAACACACCTGGAGCTCTACAATATGTATTTGCAGAAGTGTTTGTGTAGAACTTTCCAGGTTTCGCATTCCACCCAACTGCCTCGTAACAATTTTGAAGACACATTGCTGCTTCCCTCCCAGATTCTTCATTTCCATGAATGCCACAGTCAACAATGATCTTTGTGTTCAAACTTGTAATCTTTCCTTTATCATCAAATCCGACCTAAGTATCCAAGTTATACGTTAAAAGGAGGCCAAGTTGAAAGTGAGCAAATTATTTAGAGTTCCGTCATTTTACATCATAAGTTGCATAATAAGGAGGTCTTTTCCCCATTGCTTCCATGTTAGCTTGCATATCAAGAGCCAATCGAACAGGTCGGTTGATCACTTTAGCAGCAACAGCACAAGCCGAAGCGACATGAGCGGCTCTACTTATTTTTGCTCCGTAGCTTCCACCCAAACGTCTCACATGGACGTTCAGCCTGTGCATTTATTTATAGTATTTTTATAAAATTAAAAAATTATATTTATATTTTGTAGTTCAATATTTGAATTTTTTAAATTTTCTACGTACTGATTGACTTGAATGTTAAGAGCTGCTGCAATTCCCTTTTGAGTTCCATTTATCCATTGTGTCGCTGGATAGACGTCGAGTCCGTCTTCGTTTGGAACGCACAGACAAATGTGAGTTTCCATTGGAAAATGATATTGGCTGCCAATGTTAAATTCTCCACTTAAAGTACTAACACTGGATCCAGCAGCTAATATAAATGGTAACATCCATTTAATTCATCTTCAAAGAGGTTTATTGAATTTTATTAGCTTTATTCATTATTAAAATTAACCGGTTGCTGATTTAAAAGAATCAAAGAACAATTCGGAGGTTTTTCCTTCACGCTCAGCTTTTTCCATTGCAGCCTTAATGGTCACGATTGGCTTTCGAATATTTTCATAATTCACTTTCACTAGTTTAACTCCAGAAATTGCACTTTCTCTTGTTTCAGCTACGATAAGGCCTAGTGGCTGTCCCCCTTGAACAACTTTACTGCTACAGAATATCTAGTGATATAAATTTTAAAAAATACCCCACATTCGTAAAAATAATACAAACTTACATTTTAGTGAATAAAATACACTTCATTTCGAGGTGTAAAAGTGATTTATTAGCATATTCTACTATTATTTTTCATTAGGATCAGGTACACACTTACAGGTATGTATATATTTAATAGTGCGCCATGATAGGATTTATTGATTTGTTTAATTACCTCTTCGGGTTCTTGTAACGGTCCAAACAGTGGAACAAAGTAATTGTTGACTCCCGGTATGTCCTTAGCTTGAATGAAAGCAACAACTCCAGGAACATTCTAAAGTTAATATAATCAATTATTAAGTAATGAAATCATTTTAAAAATATTTAAAAGTGAGCTTACAAGAGCATCCTTTGCATCAATTGATTTTAAATCGGCATTGGCAATTTCACTCAAAACGAACATTCCGACCAATTCATCTTTATGAGGAGTTATATCATTGATATATTCTGCTTCTCCTGGTATTTATATAATAAATACACGCAATTTTAGTGTATTCATTTGTAGCATCAATAAATAGTATAGCTTGAAATGCAAATAATATTTCATAAATACATAGGTAATTTCTTACCTGATACTTGAAACATTGATTCCAATTTAGGCACAGATTTATTTATTGGCCAATCTTTCTTATCAGAGTCATAATTTTGTTTTCCAGATGTAACGGGAAATTCTAAATTCCCTGCACCTGTCTTATGCTTTGGATTTATATTTTCTCCAAGAGCTCCAAGAATAACCTATTTGCAAAAAAGGGAAAAATAATTGTTTAAAGTCATAAACATTAAAATAAATCATTGAATTATACTTTATAAAGAAGAGATTTTGCAAGAGTCTTCTTAAATTGAGTCGGAGGCGAGCATTCCTTAACTTCAATGAGAAGTTCTTTGTCTAAAATGATCATTGCTTTTTTTAAAATTTCTGAGTCCTTAAGAGATTTTCCAACAAAAAACTTCTCTGTTTCAGTTGCATGAACCTAAAAAATTATTCATAATAATATGTATATACATTTAAGGATTACCACATTTAAGTATATTATACATACATATCAGAAGCATAAGCATCGGATTGGTTGGATATAATTAATTAGGTTATCATTAGGCAGTTGCAATTGTATTAAATAGGGAAGAGCCATAATATTGTATAAAATCAAAAGGTGAAGAGGATATGTGCATTAAAAGTGTGCATCTATGTCATCTCTTACAAAAGACATTCAAAAGTAGCATTTGGCATACGTATAGAATGAAAAAAGTCAGACATACGAATTTTGCGTTGATTCCTCCATAAAGGATTCTGGGTTGATCCAAAACGCTAAATTTTTTCTCGTCAATTCTGAAGAAAAAACCTGCGTTGATGAATGCATGAGCATTTTGATTCCTCTTTCCAACCTATTAGTCATAAACATTAGGTTTATTGATTCGTGAGAGAGTGAAAGGTGTTTTAAAGGTCAAATAAAAACTGAATTCCCAAAGTTCACATATTCATAAGTAACTTAAGGGAAGGAGAACCCGTCTTACCTTGAACGTCCTAAACACACATCCTGGATTGTTTACTGGATGTAAGTTTATAGACAAAATCACTTTATTTTCCATATCATAATGGAGAAAATCCAGAATTGTCATTGTTTTTTCATTCTTAGCATCAATAGCTGAAAATAGATTAAAAATTTAAATTTAATGCATGTTTTAAGTTTTTGACATTATTCTTGTAATAAAGCTTGCCAATTCGAATATCAGCCCCAACAGTTTCTAGCAATAAGAAAACGTCTGATTCAAAATCCTGATGAGAATGTTTCATCATCAAGTTTCCTCCGATTGATGCGGCCTATTAAATGTTAATATTACGTTGTAAAATAAATTAAAAAGTTGCAATTTAGTTTACATTTCTGACTGGAGCATTAGCCACGCGCTCCAAATGTTTGCTAATTCCAAGAGTATATTGAAAATTTGACACAGATCCAGATGTCTTTCTAAGAACTTTAATTGTTTCGGCAAGTGTCACTCCGGCGCCCAAACTGATTAAGTTGGGAGCAATTTTTATTTTTGACATTTCAGGAATCCCCGTCACATCAATGAAGAAATTAGCAGAATCTGCATCATTTTTGAACACTCCCATCCCAGTGTTCCCTGCTACTATGCGTAATTTGTTTCCGGAGCTTTTCCCTCGTTTAATGGCTTCAAAGAGTGAAATTGTATTTGTTGGACGAATCCACTTAGCTCCTGATTTCAAATTAAGGAGCAAAGCAGAAGGATCCTTCACGTTCTTTTCTTCTGTTTCTATTAAAGAACACGGCTTCATGTCCTACAAAGTGTATTGACATTTATTTGAAAATATTATGTTATATAGCAGTATTAAATATAAATCGATTTAAATTAACCTCAATATCCAATTCCCGACATTTTTGCCTAATTTCAGGCGAAGCATCCCCCGCAAAAGATTTAAATGCATCTAAAATAGGTCTGTATCCAGTACATCTGCAAATGTTTCCATCAAAATTGTCTTCAATGTCTTTGGATTTCAATTCTCCACTTTTCGAATTCATCAACCTGTATTAAAAATTAACTTATTCATTTTAATTGTCAGATGTATTTTTAGTAAATTGTCGCTCAGTATTCGCAAAGTTATACCCATGCATGTTCATGCACATTCCTGGTGAACAAAAGCCGCATTGGGTTCCTCCAAACTTGACAAGACGCTCTTGAATTGGGTGATAGCCTTTTTTTCGATTTCCCAACCCTTCAATTGTTTTAATTTCCCAACCATCACAAGTGAGAATTGGAGTTAAGCACTAATAAACATTGAAAATAATATATCGTTACTTTGTTTAAGCACCATATACCATTTATATGTTTAAAAATATATATATATATATATGTACAGGGTGGTCCATTAATCACGCACAATTTCTTGAATTATCAATTGCTTTTTTATTTTCCAACAAATATTTCTGAAGATTAAAAATTGTGCGTGATTAATGGGCCACCCTGTATATGATAAATAGTTCTTGAATGCATGACAAGGTTTAAAAGACGATTTGAATTTCTTATCGTTAGAGTTAGTTTAAATTAGAATACATAAGCTTACTGAGTTCACAGCACGCTGAGCAAGTTTTCCAGTGTTCATATCTTTGGATTTGACATTGACAACACAAGCACCACATCCACCTTCACGGCACATCACTTTCGTTCCTTTCAACCCAACTTCATCGCGGATGTAGTCGACCAAACGAGATTGAGGTCCAAAATTGTCATAGTTTGTCTTGACTGTATGTTCCTTTCCATTGATTGTAAATTTGACAGTGTCTGAATGAACTCCACTTTTTTCAACCCTTTTATTATAAATTATAAAAATCTCAAAATGACCCAATTATTTTAATACTGAGACATGTGTTTATTGTGTATGTAAGGTTAATTTATACTTAAGTTGGCAATTTTTATCATTAACATTATTGTTAATTATTTTTAATAATTGTAATTAATAAGAATACTTTTCAGTATATTATGTTAGCTAAAAAAAATTAGTTGGAGGCAAGTCAATTCAATGCTATAGATTACAATTGTATTTAAGTAAATGGACATACTTTCGTAGACAGCTTTCTTCGGCTCCCATGATTGTCCACTAATAATCACAAATTTCAATAATGATTTAAAATGAAAGTCTTGTGATCAGGGTATATTGGATTTTCCTGAGGATATCTTCTCCCTGCCGAATAAGGAAGAATGAGAAGAAAATGCAAATCCCCAACATGATGAAGCTAAGGAATACTCTATAAATTTTGACGATGGTATAGAAGATAATGCCTTCGACAGGTATAGGTACCTTAGTTCTTGGTTAATGATCATTTGGTCTATGCATGCATCTAGATTAGATTATCTATTCTATATTGCACACATATATTGCATCAATGTAAGTGAACGCATTTTCTTATTTACACTTTACAATAGCATATATGCACATCATCTTTGGTATACATGAAATAATAAAAAAAGAAGCCGAGGATCCTTGAATACAAAACCATATTATAAAACACAGACTGATATCATGGCATAGTATGGTGTATGCATTACTCAGGATGAAAAATGAATATCTTCATTTCATATTATATGTTTATAAGGCATTCGAACATGAAAAATTGGACATTACATGTATGGAAATTTGTTTTTTCTCTTTTCTTAAGTTTTAGCAATTATGACTCAAGGCCAAACTCACATCATTAAATATACACATTAGATCTCAGGTGTAATTATGACATCTAAAGCTACATTTACTAAAGAAAATTTGTGTTTTTTTAAATGACTTGACATGAATTTGTGGAGAATAGTTTTTTTGGACTTCATGCAACAAGCGCTGCATAACAAAATATACTCTTGATTGATAAAAAATAGAGCCTGAGCGTGAGCAAAATCAAGCATAAAAATAGTCCATGTTATTTAACCACAGGCAGATGCTATATGTATGTGGTTTTTAGCCAACATGAGTTTAAAATCATAATTTACCTTCCACCAATGAGTAACACATAATTTATCAATATTAATTTATTTATTTGATTTTTAAAAGGCAATCTTTCATTATAAAATTTTTAAAATTCGTCAATGAATGTAAACAGTGAAAAGATTTCCTGTTTGTAACCTGCCGGAATATTTGCTATTAATTTAAACTCACTCAGTTTTATCATATGAGCTCACTATAAATCTTAACTACTACTACTTTTTCTAGTATGTATGTTATTGGAGTAAGGTAGATAAAATAATAAATATTTAATATTTGAGTAATAATTGTAAGTTCATTTACATTCATTTTAACCTAGTTTAAGATAATATTTTAAAAACATGTAAGTATGCATCTTGCGGAAATAAGATCAATTTTATATAAAAAGGTAAACTTTTCTCCAAATCACAATTAGAAACAACTCGACATTTTCATAGAAAACAAAGTCAAGCCTCTTGTATTACAATTTATTTCAATCTTAACGACGATGAATTGTCAATTCGCTATTCTTTTCCTCTTCGCTTGTTCATTCGGAATGGTAAGAAACGCGTACTAAAATTTTGAAAAAATCTAATTTTATTATAACAGATTTCAAAGGCTGATGGTGCTGAAATGTCCTCGGGACTGAATTCACTAGGAATTCAATCATTGATGTCTCTTCAAGCTGATGTCTCTTTGCAAGAAAACAACGTTCGGTCTTTACACAAATGCACAACATGTGGGTCTTATTCAACTCACGAATGTAGTCAGACCTGTGCGAGAATCTCCTATAAGTGTTACTGGTGTAATCAATGTTCGTGTATATGCCACAATCAATGCTAATATACTTACTATTTTCACTTAATATAATTTTTACATTAATGGGATTTGAATTTACTATTGGAATTTTTGATTGGGTTATGGGACGCATTTTCTTTTCTTTAATAATATATAATATAAGTACAAAGTACCCACTGATATGTGATTGAAATACTTTATTAGAATTAATTTTATTAATAAATTAATTGTAAAATGACCATGAAGATGGTCGATGATGATTTTGAATAATTTATAAATCATTAATGACAATTATATAATATATGACTGCCTTTAATATTTCATTTATAGTAGCAATTTATAATCCATACTTAAACATACGTAACAGCCTTAATTCTTATCAAATTAGTCATATTGTGAATCAAGGAGCTTCAACGAGAATGAATCCGTTTTTCGGATAATGAACAACAATTTCAAGGCAGGTTTGGACACATGGGCAAACGATTTTGAGTCCCTTTTTGCAATCATTCCTGTTCCCACTAATTTCAATGATGTTCTCTGTAGTGTCGATGAAGATCTCATCTTCCTCGAACCCTCGGATGTCAACGGAGAGCCGAAAAGTTTTCCCTTTCTTAGTGAGTTGCTCATACGGAAGACCATTTTTCTTCAATCGTTTTATGATGTAACTTCCGCTAAAATAATTTTAATTTTTACTCTATTGTATGCATTTTCCCATTTTAAGCAAAAAAAGTGATTAATTATTCTGAAAATTGTTAATAGTATTGATTTTTATTTAATTATTAGCTATTCCACTTTCTTGTGAGAATTATTGGAATCCTGCATGTTCCTCCTTTTCATGTACATTTCTTGATTCTCAATAACGACTTGATCCTTGTACACCTGAGTTTTGAACTCGTTGAGGGCACATTCAATCTCAAGAAATAAAAGATTCATTTCCATTTCATTGAACTCCTTTACTTTATGTCGCAATTGAGAGAGAAGTCGAGAATTTCTTTTGAATTCTTTTTGATAGGTTGTGTGAAGAAAATCATAGTGATTTGGATAATCTTCGTCAATCTCGAGTTTGGGGCTTGAATGAGGTATTTCACCTTCTAATATCTTTCAAAATCTTTATTTTGCCAATTTTTTTAAAAATCATTAGACTTTTTAATATCATTTTCTTAATCATTTTGTATTTATTTAAATAAATAATTATATTGGCAAAATGAAATGAAGCAAATGTGCACCTGAAGGCATCCTCTCATATTCCATGTACTTTGATTCACCGACTTCACTTTTGAGAAAAACATGGTTGTAGTACTTTATGAATGATTTATCCTCCATTGTTATTACTATTATCACTTTTATGACTTATTTAATTAAAAGGATAGTTTAACGGATGGAAGAAATATAATATTATTTATTCAGAAATTAAAATAAATTATGATTAGGCTTAACATTAGAGAGACATTAGGATTGAAGCATTGCTTCGCAACTTCATACTTTGACCTTATTGAAGGAGCAAAAATGACTTAATTTTATTGTCGAAAGTGTTATTATATTTAATGAAACGCTTTATTAACACTTATAAGTATGCAAATGGATCAATATTTATAAACCCATATTATATGAGACGAAATAATTTATTGTTTTAATATGGTTTGAATGATTCAGAATGATTTCCAGTTGGACCATATCCAGTTTGTTCGAATCCCAAACTTGCCATTATGAGATTGAGAACGGTGATGAGAAAAACTTGAGCCGTGATGATATTGTTGAGCGTAAATGCGGGTTGTTGGTTTCGCAAAATGCTGACATCTTTTGCACTGAGAAACACAAGGCACATTCCACAGGTCACTTGAAGAAAAATAGAAGCCGAGATGAGAATGAGCATGAACGTGTACAGATTATACGAATTCCCGAGTTGGATCACATATTTGAGAGTTGAGCAGTTAGAAGCCAAAAGCCCAATATCCATTAATCCTTGAGTTAAGGATTTCATCGTGGCGTAGTGGTTCATGTTCATAGGTGAATCCTAAATTAATTTATTAAAAATTTTACAATTGTAGAATTATATTGGTACGATAGGATAAATGTGGATTTAATATTTTAACAACTTTACAAGAAATGGGATGAATACATAAAAATGGTGATGATCAGAACGAGTTTCTCTCACCTAACCTTTTAGAAAAGATTCTTTTGGATATCTATTTTATGCATTTTGATTAAAGAAATGATAATAAAATTAAATGGTTTACTTTTCTGATTTTATCATTCTTTGTAGCAGAATGACCAATGACGGCTGTTTGAATGTCTTGATTTTCCATTTTCCCACGTTCTCGGCGTCTCCGCACCTGCAAACGTTGTCCAATTGTTTCTTCTATTTTGAACGATTTTAGAAGCACGTTTCTCTTTAAGTCCTCAAAGTCAATTTAAATATTCTTTGGTAGTTTGATTTATACAGATAAACAAATTATTTATTTATTTTCAATTTAATTCATCTTTCCTTATAAAAAACCCAAGTTGCATAATATAAAATGCGCAATTCATTTTGTTCTATTCAATTTTCTATAATTAATGTAAGATAAAAAACGACTTAATGTATTTTATTGATAGAATGCTTTCCATTTACCTTTATCATTAGTTTGTATGTATACCCAACCTTGTTATCTGTAATATTCAATTTTCTCAGAAATTTTATTGAAATATTTTTTTTAATTGACATTTAATGTGTAAATGCGTTTATCTAAAAAAATGCTTTAATTTAGCTTATAAATTGCTATTTGTTATTAAATATGGTATAGTAAAGTGATGAAAATACTAAATGTAAGCAATTAGGTATCTGTTATATTTATGTGTAATAGGTAAACCTTACTTATAAGTAATATTAAGACAATTATGAGTATTGAATAGTAAGTTATGAGTATTAAGTAGGTACTTGTGTAAAAAAAAATTCATGAAATCATGACAATTTGCATTAAAAATAATCAAAATTATTATTATTTATTTACAAAAATAATTATAAATAGAATATAATAGAATTAAGTAAATAAATATGGATAAAATATACACTAATTGATATTTTAATCAAACGTATTTTAATACAGACAAAAGGGCAATATATTATAATGTATGCATTATACCTAATACATTTTAAAATATTAAATTAGATTTAGAGTTCGGAAAATATTTGCTAAACTTTAACATTTAAACAATAGTTATAATGTTTATTATAAGAATACAAATGTTATGAGTATTTTATAACGTATAAAAACAAATTAAACTTATTGTTAGTTATTATATATTATATATAATTTGGCTTCATTGTGCTTTATTTAATCAAATCATCCCGAGGGTGCTGGTGTTGTGGAATTTCCCGATGGGCCAAATCCAGACTGCTCAAATCCAAGACTAGCCATTATAATGTTAATGACAGTGATGAGAAACACTTGAGCCGTGACTGCATTGTTAAGAATCTGAGCAGATTTGTGATTTTTCTCTTCGTTCACATCTTTTGCTCCAAGGAAAATGAGACACATGGCACAAGACATTTGGAGAATTATTGACATCGAGATGAATGTTAGCATCACATGATAAAGATAATATGATGATCCAAGATGCAACACATACTTCAGAGTCGCAATGTTTGAAGCCAAGAGTCCAATGTCCATCAATCCTTGGGCCAAAGTTTTCATAGTTGAGTACTGATTCATGTTGATTGGAGCTGGAGGCTAAAAGATTTAAATGTTAGTGTAATTATCAATTTATCAACTATAACAAATAATGTTATTCTATAAATATTTAATAAAAGTAGGTATAGTTTTTTGTTACTTTTTGAGGTTTCTCCACTTCTCCCTTTTCTTGGATGATAATTTCTGTTGAAGTGTCTTCCATTTTTAGTCTTTTTAATACAACTTTATTATTTGAAAATATAAAAAAATCGAGTTGAATTCTTAAGAGAAGACCGTAGTTTAAATTAGAGTTAAACACCCGACTCGACGATCGTGAATACAACAAGTGGATTAACTTTTCCTGAAACTATTGTATTTTAAGGCTGAGTCTTATTGTCTTTCGCAATTTATTTTTTTCCATTTGGGCAAAGATGAGCAATTAATTGTAATATGCGTAATGTTCGTAAGTTCAATAATATTTGCAAATACTTAATAGTCTATTCATATGAATACATGAAATGTAACGTTTTGTTTTTCATGTGAAATTCCACAAGTAATGATTAGCAATTCTAGGTCGCGGTCACAAGGAAAGTCATGTCTAATTTTCACAAGCATTAATAACTGTTTACTCAATATAATGGTCTATGTATGGATGATTTTTCATTTATTGCATAAATTGTGCTAATGTCATTAAACTAAAAATTTAAAAGTGAAATGAACTAAAAAATAAAGAAAAGGTCATTAATCGTCGTGTTAAGGTCATACCCTGAAATTTTTGAATAAAAGCATTTTTATCAATAAAGTGTTTATTCATGATATATTTGTCTTAAGAATATAAAATAAAGCTTTAAATTGATATATTTTATTATTTAACATAGAGAGGATAAGATAGATATATACACCAAGAGATAAAAATGTTATTTTTTAATTGATTTATTGTCCTCTTCGTCTAATTTGAACTGAACTAAGACTATTAAGTAAGTGATTGCGGTTGTTATTCCCTAAAATGAGAAATTAAACACAATTTATTATTAGCATCACAATTAAAAAACAACTTGAAGAGTTATCGTATTGAGAAAATTTCACAATGAAACAATCATAATTTCACAATAAAAGTTCTTTTAAATATAATTAGGCATATCATATCTTACTGAAATTATTAAGCCAATTCTAATGACAAAAAAGTCTCCAGCAGACACAACAACAGGACAACTCATCGCCTTCATGAATACCATTTCTACCTTAATTATAATATAAACAAAATATATTTTATTATTTGATTTTGAATCATAATTTGATAATAGGCAAATTAAAAATACTCAATTAATATAGCAACCTTATTACGCAATGAATTGCTCAATTTATGCAATGGAGCTGTCCTAAGTTTCTCAATTGTTTTTCTCGCCTTAAATAAATTAAGAATATCACAATTAAACTCCAACTTTATTTTACAATATGAAATCATGAACAAAAAATTAAATAAATATTGTTGCATATTAAATACAATGACTAAATTGACTAAATTTATACCTAATTTCTTAAATAATTATTTAAATAATATCAAATATATGTAAATTATATATTATAAATAGAAATGAGTACCTATACCTTTTTTGCAAGATTGGATCCGTCGTTAAATAATGTCAAAAGGCCAATTCCATTAGACACAATAATAGGAATATATCCTATTGAAACTAAAAAATTTCCATCATGTCTATACCACGAAAAAGCGAAAAAGCATAAATTGAGAATTGTTGTTCCTACACCAAGAATTTTAACAATCATAAGAAACTTAAATGTCTGATTAAAATTCTCAACCAAGATTTCCAAGTTCAAATAATCATTTAAAAAGGATTTCATTTTTCCTTCATTCTCTTCTAGATGGGCCGAAGGGGAAAGCAGGTGAAAGGTCTGATGTTTTTCTTCTCTCATTTCTCCAAACTTTTCTTCCAAGGCTGCATAGGTAAATCGTATTGTGTTTATAATACACCCAAAAAAGAAAAAAATTGCAATGTTTATAGACTGATCAAGGATTGCTAATACAAGTCCAAGTATATGAGAAATTCCGTATGCAATTCCAGCTGCTTGAATTATGAGAGGAATTGTAGGCAATATTAAATATAATGTACTAACCAAACCACAAAAGAAAATAGTCCACAATGATATCGTGGTTCTACGCCTTAATCTGTGAACTTTGCATTTAATTTTTGAATAGTCCTTAATTTGATCAAAAATAATAGTTGTAGAAATGACGAATTTGTTCCAAAATTTGCAAATCTTTTTATGTGAGAGAAGTGAAATTAATCTAATTGAAATGTCTCCCATGTAGTTCATAATTCCTGCAGATGTAAATAAAAATCTATCTGTACTTGAGAGAGTCCCGTAAAACCCATAACTATCCTCTTTTATATAAAAATCATATGTCCAAAACATGTAAAGAAATATTCGTAATATGGTGTAAATTGCTGGAAAGCTAAACCAACGGAAGTGAATTTCATTGTTCACTGAATCAAACGTGAATGGAAAAACTCCTACTATTCGACAATAAAAGATGGGCCAAAATGAATAATTTTTTAGCTCAACTTGTAGCGATTTCCCTTCCTTGGTTTTATTGTAATCTTTGAACTTGGTTATAGAATGTAAGTTTTCTTTAGGATTTATTGAATTCATTTTTAGAACTTTTATTTTTTGATATGACCGCACTTATTCACAATTTGTCAATGAAACGTTAGTAAGAACATATTGAAAGAAATTCGTCAAGAACATGTGGTTGATAATTGCCCGATAAAAAGTGTCAATAAAGTCCCATTAATATGATCTTATCGTTAAAAGCAATGTTGAACACGAATATTATAAACTAAAAACACATAATGTTCACCCAATTATAATGACAAACATTTAGAAAATTGATAAGTTTAATCTTTTAAATCATTAATCCATTATTGATTAAATATCATTTCAGTATAGCAAGACTCTTACCAATCATATGGTTTATTAAAAATCAATAAAAAAATTATCAAGCAATTGATTTTATTATGTTAAATATACCAACTAAATAACTTGTAACATGTACATCATTTATTTCATTTATAGCTCAATTAAATAGCAGAGTGTATATTTTTATAATTAATTAAATATGTATCATGAAATATTTAGACAAAGTAATATTTAGGTACCTATACAATATAATATTGAAATAAGCAATAAATCATAATATTATATTTATTACATTTAACTAATTAGATTTTTGTTTCTTTATCATACATACTTACAGTGTTACACCCCATAGACTACCATTGAGCAAACAATAGCAAATTATCCATAAGTAGTTTTAGTGAGGATGCAAAGGTATGTTTTGAGACTTTAAGAGGTCCACAAGTGAGTGCGAGTTGCGGGAGAGTTTTGTGAGCACGACGGATCCACAATTTCATTTCTGGATCTTTCTCGTAGCAATTATGAAGCCAGAGAGCTTTGAGAAAATCCCTTGCAGCTTCTGGAACTCCGCCTGTACAAGTAAAAACCGAATAGAGAAGTGCATACAAACTGATCGTCTCTTCGAGGTAAAACCAAGCCGGGCCAGCGTCGTCCTTAGCATGGAAATAAACGTAAATTCCAGGCAGAGCCTGAATGATGAGCCAAGAGACATCCCAGAATGTGGCATATCCACAAGATTCGTTCACTCTATCTTCAAACTGCAATAATTGCAAGTAATCTTTCACAATCCCTCTTAAATCATAATTCTCATCTCCTTCGTCTCCTTCAGCTACGTCATCATTAATTGACCCGAAATCGCTTTTATGAAAGATAGATTTTCTCCTCAAGTCATCATAATGGAACCTTTCCTCGTTGTCAACAGTCAATGCTTCAATTTTGTTTATTCCGTTTTGCTCGTTTTCAATATCTTCTAAAATTTTCATTAGTGGAGGATCCGGCGCAAAAATACTGAATCGACGTTGAGGTGCCGTAAAATCCTCGACTGAACCCTTTCGTGTTAATAAGCTTTTTCGACGTTCTACTAAAATTCTAGTATTTGAATCATTGAGTGTTTCAATAATCGAGTAATTCGAAATCACATTATTTTTACGGTCATCTTTAGTTTCAGAAAACTGAATTAAATTCTTATGATGAATTAAATATTGATCAACGTCTGTTGAAGCAGATTGTGACAGAAATTCAATTCGGTGAGTCATTGCCATGAGGCATTGGGTCATTCCGGTTCCATACATTGAATGAACGTTCAATTGATAGGTAATGGCTCCCCAAGCGAAGAAGAAGAAAATTGATTCTATGGCTGCTCCTAAGATAAATATAGGAATAGGAAGAGATTCAGAAGGCCAAAGAGCGCTCAGGTAAATCATGTATTTGGGATCGTTGTAGTAATTCGAAAACATTGTGAATCCAGAAATGCATATCTGGCAACTGAAAGTTATTTTTTTAAATTAATTAAAGAATAATCATTGTTAAATAATAGATAAAATTACATTATTTTTATTTAAGGGGCGAGAATGCAAATAAAAATAAAAATAAAAAAGTGCATAAATTTAGTAAATATATGAATATTTAATAGACTCACGCTGATGTTGTAACGACAATTTTTGCAATTTTAACAATGCGTAGCTCATACTTATTTGGACGACCGATCTTTTGAAATAATTCATCTTGGAATTTCCACCAAGCTCCAATAAGTCCACAAAAGTCACGCCGATCCCAAAAACTCTTACAGCAAACATAGATTTGACATCCTGCCGTCGTGAACCAAATGAGTGCCGATTTGTCAAAAATGTTAGTTGCGTCCGTGAAAAAGAACGGGCAAAGATACAAAATGTAAATGAATTTTCCAATGAATGTTGAATAAAACAAGACGAAAAGAAAAAAGTCCAATCCCGTGGAAGGAACGAGCCGATATTCGTTCTCATTCTTTTTATTTTGATATACCACCTTGTGCTTCAACATCCCCACGTGACACATGACGTTAAGGTATTTTTGATAAAATCTGGTGGCTAATCCGACTTTCATTTTCTTTTTTTTTTACTATACAAGAATAATTTAAAAAAATAAAATCTTATTTCTACAATTAACTCAACTTAATAATGTGGAAAGTTAGCGAGGATAGATAGATAGGATAGTTTACAAGTAAATCCACGATCAATAGATTTCACCATACATCATTTGAACTTCATACTCAAGACGATAAAATATGAAAATGATAATGAAGCACGGCGTGTTTGTTTGTATTATTTCAGTATCAATGCTCGTAAATGTTTCATTAAGTTGGCTGGCGTCTTTATTCTTGTGCGTGCCAATGAATAAAATAGTAGTACCTATTTCACCTTGTCTTTTTAAATACAATACTTAATTACCCTTAGTTGTTTGAAATATTATATATATTTAGTAATGATGAGTGATGAGTAGGAGCCGTGTCTTAATGTCTTATATTTACTATTCTATATAGTTTATAAAGGCTCAGACTAATAAAATGCATTTTCACAACAGTGAACGAATTTATTAAATTGTTATTATTGAAAACATTGACGTTTAACCATTCCATGCAGATATGAAATCACTTTCATCACCTTCTTAATATATTAGTGAATAGACAGATAAAATTGCAATAAAAACTTTAATCAATTAACAATGGCTAATTTATTTTCGTCATACCCATATATTTATCAATAAAGCAAGTTATAGTTATAGTTTGAAAAAATATGAAAGGACCATTGTATTTTCACCATTGAGCAAACAAAACAATATCATCAAAGAACATTTTCAAGATGATGGCAAAAGAGTATTTAAAGACTTTTAAAGGCCCACAAGTGAGGGCGAGTTGAGGTAGCGCCTTATGAATTTTTCTCACCCACCTTTTAATCAAAGCATCCTCCTCTATTGTCTGATAAAGCCAGAGAGATCTCAAGAATTCTCTCGAAGCTTCCGGAACAGTTCCAACACATGTAAAAACCGAGTAAAATAATACAAAAACGCTTGTTTCCTCTTCCAAGTAAAACCAAATTGGACCCGCGTCGTCTTTTGCATGAAAATAAATATAAACTCCAGGAAGAGCTTGAATGACTAACCATGCGACGTTCCAAAATGTTGCATAACCAAAGGTTTCATTAATTCTATCCTCAAATTGTAATAATTGCAAATAATCAACTATTAGTTCTCTCAGGTTGTAATTTTTATCTCCCTGTGTGATTTCATTGGTTTGGAATGAAGGTACACTCAAATTATCCTTTGACGTGTTGATACGATGAGCATTTAGAATACTCTCGTAATGATAAGGAACAGATTTGCCATCTTCTTTCTTCTTTTCTTTGCTTTCATTTTTTTCCTCTTGAAGATCTTCAAGAATTTGCATTAGCGGCGGTTTCATCGAAGGGCTCTTGATGTCCTGACGTCGATTTTGAAGCATGAAATCCTCAATGATGTTTTCTTGTCTCCGTGTAGTAGCACTTCCTTTTCCTACATTTTCTCTTTTATTTCCACTCAACCTAAAATGCAATGGTCTTTCTAAAATTTCATATTGAATGTCGGATTTTTTGAATTTATCTTTTTCTTTTGCTAAAATGTCTAGTCTGTCTTTCATTGCAAGAATGCATTGTGACATGCAAATTCCATACATTGAATGTACGTTGAGCTGATACGTAATAGCACCCCAAGCAAAGAAGAAGAAAATTGATTCAATTGCCGCCCCTAAGATAAATATTGGAATTGGAAGAATGTCATCAGGATAAATTGCACTCAAATAAATCATGTACTTTGGATCGTTCCAATAATTCGAAAACATTGTGAACCCAGATATACAAATTTGACACCTGTTAATTGGAACAAATGACTTAATATAAAAATTAGGACAAATCATTTTTAATTAATAATTAATGAGTTTATTATGAGATAAACTAATTTGTAATATTAATAAAACTGTCTTACACTGAAGTAATAACAACAATTTTTCCAGTTCTTGCAATTTTCTCTTCATATTTATTTGGATGGCCAATTTTATCAAAGAGATTTTCCTGGAAATTCCACCAAGCTGTGATGAGTCCACAAAATTCCTTCCGGTCCCAAAAACTTTTACAACAAACGTAAATTTGACAGCCGGCCGTTGCAAACCAAAGGATAGCAGACTTGTCGAACACGTCTGTTGCGTCAGTGAAGAAACTCGGACAGAGATACAAAATGTATATGAACTTCCCAATGAAGATTCCGTAGGATAATAAGAAAATTACGTAGTCGACTCCCGTTGAGCCGGTCATGTAGAAATTCCTCTTATTTTTCTTATTCGGGTATACGACTTTGTGACGAACCATTCCTACATGGCACATTGCCATTAAATACTTTTGATGAAACTCGGATGAGATTCCCATGTTAAGTGATTAATTTTTTATCATATTGTTACAAATAAATTTATTTAGATTTATAAAGATTTATATTTTTTGTACTGACATTGTACTTCTATGCTCTTACAGATCTTACAATATAGAGTAATAATAATAACACAGCTTAGTAAAGATAGAGGTGACATTATTTCACAAACCTAACGTTCGATAAAAATAAAATTTAAATGAACGAAAGTGGAACTCAATTTAAAATTCAAAATAAAATCCATTGTGAGCATTCCTGACCTTTATCTCCATGCAATGAGTTGAGAAAGAGTTAAAATTATTGGGACCATAATGCGGACAATGAAAATTAATTATCATTAATTATTATTTATTCATTCAAAGTATCTCGAGTCAAATTAATTAAGTAAGAGGAAAAGCAAGTAGTGTCTCGTCTTATATGTTGATTGAGAAATTTAAAAAATCAATAATTTTCCAGATTACAGTCACTTATTAAATTTCTTTAAACTACCGGGTGCCAAGAAACCTTTGTGGGGTTTTGTTAGACCACTTCCAGTCATCTTTAAAACTCGTGTCATGTACCAATGAAAGAGCATAAAATTCCGTATCAAGTGGCAAAAATTCAGATTCCTAGGTTAAAGTTTAAATTATTTGTGAGGGTAAAATGAATTAGAGCGGTTTCCGTTCAAATAGCATTGTTCCTTTTCAGAAGCAAATGTAGTCGAACCTTTATTCACTTCTTAGAACTTCTAAGATGATGTCTTTTGATTCTTCGCTTATGTTTTCTGCTAATAATTGCATCTGAAAAGTTTAATAGGTTTTCATCGAAGTTTTAAAATGAGTGCGAATTGATATGAATTTATTGCCTCATTTTTTTAAATTTTCTTATTTCACCCTCACGAGTAATTTCAACTTTAGCTTAAATTTTTGTCACCTAGTGCAGAAATTGACGCTCTTTCGAATGGTACATGACACGAGTTTCAGAGATGACCGGACGTGGTCGAACGAATACCCCACAAAAGTTTCTTGGCACCCTGTATAATTGATTCATAATGTATTTATTAAACAATTGGTATCTCAATTTTTAAATGTATAAATTAAAAAAGTACCTAACAGTGAAACGCGCATAACGCCCCACTCCCTTGAATCCTCCATTCTATCCTTTTTCCCTATCTTTACATGTTAAAAATTAAAAGTATAGAATGGGGCGTTCAAGCGAGTGGGGTGTTATCCGCCTTTCACTGTTACATAGATTCATAATATATTCATTGATGTTGTGTTTTAAAATAATATTTAAAATATTTCTTATACTAGATATATAGATAGCATGTTGCTTTAATTCGATGTTCATTTCATAGCTGTTTATACTGTAAGTAAACAAATGTTAGGATTTCTCATGCGAAATTTTCATCAATGATATTAAAAAAGGTAAGGTTAGACTTGATGGCCTTCGAAATGGAATAAACAACTTGAATTAAATAAAAGTAAATATGTATATATAAGAGAATGCAATAAAGATTATTATCTTCTTTACTGAAATCTTGAAAATCTTTCTATATTACTGGTATGCATTATATAGTAGGTATATTTGGTTTAAGCATTCATAAAGCTGTGTAATGTTATTTAATTAAATAAATTATTCAATTAAATAAATATATTTATATTTTTATATATCATTTAAAATATAAGAGCCTAAAAATGCCTCTCTTTAAGCAAAAAGGTAATTATAATATATTATTAATAACAACCAGTCTCAGTCTTTGTTTATTGTAAGATTAAGAACGCACTAGTAATTTATTTTTTATGTGCAAACTATAAGATATGAAGGAAAATCATACCATACAATAATTACTTCTAGTTTTTGTCGACTGTAATATAACTTGTTAAGTTTTTAAATTACTATCATATTATGCATATGATTTTTTTTGATTATGCTTTTATGCTTGTACCTCACATATCATTGAATATCCACCAATACATTAATTCATAACAAACTAAGATTAAAAAAATATGTAATAAAGCACATTTACATTCTGGTAATCTGGTACATGGACACTACACTAGAATGATAAATTGTAAAAAAAATTGCAAATGGAGAGCAGGCAATGCAAGAAAGAGTGGGTAACAATACAAAATTCCTTCATATACCTTTATTCCTTCCTTTGACCTTCCCATTCAGTATACAGCAAGAAAACTTTTCCTTACTTTGTTCACACTCTTGTCCAGTCAGTGCCTTCATCATGATCTTTCGTTGCTTCTTACTGGGTCTAAAATATTGCAATTTTCCATGTGGATTAACAAGTACGTCTAAAGTTTTCAAAGAATTCACTTTTTGAGATTATAACGTGGAGCTCTTCAAGATGAATAAACTCTGACGCTACGAGAATTTCAAAAGTGACGTTGTTTATCTTTTTATTCAACATCTTATTCCAAGCAAGTGCATTGAGACGCTCCAGAAAGAAGAATGAAATGGAATCAAAACCAAAGAAGAAATTTTCCCTATTTATTATGGCAATTCTACTATTATTAATAATTGACTGTATTTCTATTGAATACCTGCCATTCCCATTCGGTAAGTTTTAAAATATTTTTAAAATTCTTATTAAATAATAATATTACTTAATGTTATTTTTAAATATAAATACATTGCTTTTGTGTTTATATTTACCTAAGAAAAAACACTCTTAATTATTAATTGTGTGTTAGCAAATGAATGTGGGAAGGCCAATGAGGTGAGTGAAGATGAACTAACAAGGTCGCCGTGGACAGCTTCGATTTTTACTAGGAGAGATGAGAAAAGCCCCTATGTTTTCTTCATCAGTGGAGCAATCATCAGCAATACGACTGTGATTTCTCTTTTTGGCGGAGCCTACGGTGCCCTTCCACGAACTTCAAAGAATAAGAACGCAAAGTACTCATTGTTTCATCCCAAAAACATCATTGTGGTGACGGGGATCAATTCAACAAGTTTCCACTCCCGTGGACCGGAAAGTAAAGTTCACTATGTGAGTCACATTGTTCCGCATAAAGACGAAGACATTGAAAATCAGGAATTTCATTTTTTTCTTCTTCACTTAAAAACGAAAATTGATTTTTCCGGTCCATACGCGCGTCCAATTTGTCTCCCACCTCCTTTCACGGCTTATCTTGATCCTTATGAGAAAGAAAGTGCTGTGAGCGGATTTGGAACTCCAAGATTACTTGGTGGATCTTTTCCTTTAAAATTCTTTCAAGCCATCACTGGCTCTGAAGTGGAGTGTAAAAGAGCTTCGAACTTTCACTATGGAACAAAGGGATCTCACATCGTATGCTTTCAGCTTAGTAAAGGTAAATTCAAAGTTTAATGTGAATTTTCATGATATTCACACAGCGAATTTCACAATCATATGGGATTGGGAAAATGTAAATTAAACCAATGGTTAACAAAATATTTAATATTTGACTACATAAATTGTTTTGTTTGAATCAACATTAGATGTAATATTGAAAAATGCAACATGCATCTTGCATGGCGGACTTTTACATTGGAATTATGGAAATCAGAATCAATGGTTTCTTTGGGGTTTAGTTGCTCTCATTCCAAGGAGGAATAATGATCAATGCAATGCTCAAACGACTTTCTTTGCAGGAAATCTCTTTAAACAGCTTAATTGGATTTATCGAAATTTAGAGTATGTAATTTTTCTTTAAAAACTCTGAATTATACAAATATTACATTAAAATTTCTTAATTTTTAAGATGCGGATCAGAAAAATTTACTTGTGGTGACGGTACATGCATAGATCTCACGAAAGTTTGCGACAATAAACGTCACTGTCCAGACAATTCAGATGAAGAAATAATTTTTTGTGAAGCCACCAACAAATGCAAATTCTCCTTTATGTCCCTAAGAGAAGAAGAGCCAATAAGACTTCGCGATCATCATTGTTCTCTCACTGGAACTTGTGTGAGCCGGCAGAAGATATGTGACGGAGTCAAAGATTGTGAAAATGGAAGTGACGAAGCACAGTGCGAACTAATGAGTAAAAAGTCTATTTTTCATTCGGGAGAGGAAGATGAAATATCCGAGTCAAGCATCGTACGGGGCCAAAGATGCAATCCCATTCAAATATCTGAAGGTGTGATCGTTACTTGCAGCTACACAGAAGGAGAGCAAATTGGGAAGCCAATCGAGTGCAAATCTGCTTTTGAAGGAGTGAGGGTTCATTTGAAATGCAAGGAATTCTATGTCTCAAAATTCAAGTACAATTCCATTAAAATGACTTGTGGGAGTGATGGACTTTGGATGCCATTTAGGACATTTGCTTGCGTCCCAGGTTAATTAAAATATTGTGTATCAGTCTGTTCCTCATTATCTTACTTAAAACAGGGTAAATACAAGAAACTGAGATTAATTTAATATTATTATTTTAGAATGTGGAATAATTGAATCTTCGATAAAACCATTTCTCACACATGGATTTCTGCAGACAAGGAAAAAATTCTTTCCTTGGTATGCAGCAATTTTTCTATTTGAAGAAGGAGTTTACAAATTTCAATGTGGAGCTTCATTAATTGAAAAATCAGCGCTTCTAACAGCCGCCCACTGTGTAACATCCTCGAATGGAATAATTGAGAACGAGGAAAAATTTAAAGTTGTTCTTTCTCCTCTTAATTCAAACTTTTACTTGAACGTTGATCATGATTTAATACAAACTTTTGAAGTAAGCTTGCAATGCTTTAAATATTTTTATAAAAAATCGTTGATTTAATTTTAATTTAGCTTTTAATTACTTTAGGTCAAAAAAATTTACATACCACCTTCGTACAATCATAGAACCTTTCGGTCGGATATTTCAATTATTCATTTGAAATCACCTGCTACATTTACAAACCACGTTCGTCCTGTGTGTTATCTTCCTCAAAAGTCATTTCGTATAAATGCAAATTCAACCGGAAACGTTATTATATTTTCATTTACCTATGTTAAATACAAAATATTATAATTTTGGAAAATGCAAGGACTCAGCTTCTTTAAAAATCAAATAGTTTTTTTTTGTAAATTTACAGGTTGCGGGATTTGGATTGGATGAAACGAATAAACTTTCTTTAACCCTCAAGTACATTGAACTAGCTGTAGTTGACTCTAACGTTTGTAGAGAAAACTTGGGAATGAACATACCCTCTAACACCTTTTGTGCGGGGAACATTAATGGTAATTTCAAATTACATTTCATGAAATTCAATAATTATTTAACAGAGCTTATACATAAATGATTATATGCATAGGGAGAAGTGTATGTCAGGGTGATAGCGGAGGAGGAATTGTCTTTACCGAAAAATATAGATCTCATCAACGCTACTATATAAGAGTGAGTATTTTAAATGAGTACTTCAATTAATAATAATGATAGAGTAAAATGTTCAATTATCTCAATTATAGGGAATTGTCAGTCAAGGAAGAGAAGATAAAATGAAATGCAGTATGAAGAATTACACTGTTTTTACTCACGTTGATAATTTCATTGACTGGATTCTTGACATTCTTGAAAGACTCGAATCTTGATATCAGCATTAACCAAAATATTATATTGAAAAGCTAGATTGTACTAGATTGTACCAAATTGTCCTTACGATAGTTAAATAAATTTTCATACATTTAAAAATAACGATAATCTACAAACATGAAGATGTCATTAATTGGGATATATCAAAACAAATTGTCTCTCCTTCTTTCGTTATTTCATACAAATATTTAATCAGAATATGATTAAACTACCATTCATAGATGTTGGATAAATTTTTTTCGTCATGCCGCATTTTTAATTCATCTATCTAGTAGGTAACGTTCAGATTAAAGGAGTTTGTTAAAATGAAATTTTATTTTTGTAATTATTTATTATGAAATATGAATTAAGATAAAAACAAATAAAAGAAACAGTCAGGATAAATTATTATAAGCAATTAAATTGAATTTTAGTAATTCATTCGTTGATTGTAAAAATCTTTGTAAATTGGCAATTAGTGGCTTGCTATTTGACAAGTTGAAACAAAGATATGGATCAATTTCAAGAGGATTTGGGCGTTCATTTTAGGAAGCCTCAAGAGCTAAATCTCAATCATCAATTCGCTCCTGAAAACATTGCGACTGCGAAAGATGTTTTTAAAAAACATCTTTTAAGAAAAGTGAAGAATTCTAATCCTAAAGATTTCAATGTTAATGAATTAAATGAAACTCTTGAAAGGATAGAACAATTCAATGAATACGTTGGAAACATTTTGACTTATGATCATTTGTATGACTCACTTGAAACTTCTATTGTAATGTCAATTGGATGCACTATTTTCACTTGTACTTTTGTGGTCATTGGAAAATTTCAAAATGAATGGAAATTCGCTGATGTCCTTATTCCACCATTTACACTTTTTCTTTTCATTTTTCCAATTATTTTTGTTTTGGGAAGGTTATTAAAAATACTTTAATATAATGTCATACTTAATTAAATTACTTTAATTAACTTTATCATTCAAAATCAAATGCAAAAAAGAAAGGAAAGATTTCATTTCATTTATAAAATAAATTTGATTCACAAAGACACTTCTTATTTTCAGATATTTTGATGAAATTACTTCTGGTCCAAAACCTAAAGCTCAAAACGTTAGAGATGACTTGAATAAACCAACGACTTCAAATAAGAATCAAAAAGAAAAATATTCGCAACCATGATTATTTTTGGGTAAGCAGACGAAATTTGGCTTTTGCAACAAGAAATAGAAAATAACATAATAGTAATTAATATTAAAATGGTGATAATATAGAAATACTCCTTGTAATTAAATATTGATACTTTATTGAAAAAATAAAACTCATCATTAGTTCGTCAACAAAGTTAAATATCTCATTTCTAAATGGCAGAAAAATAATTAACATTATGTTAAAATAGTTTGTGTGAAAATTCTTTGAAGAATTTGAGGGAGTTTGGATGTGTCGAGGCAAACGAACCCTTTTCCAGGTGGAAGTTGCTGTGCTAACCTTTAAAACAAAGTCCATAATAAATTAGGTTTCAATAATGACAAAAAAGAAATTATGATCATTTATCCAGCAATACAAATTGTGAAGGATTGTTTATTAGGATAAAATAGAATAAATTATAGATTTGACAGTATAAACATACCTCTGGGCTTGATCGCCAAGTGAGCCGACAAAAATGGCAAATGCTTTGACCTCAGAATTCATATTTAGAATCTTAGAAAGTTCCTTTGGTGCAATTCCATATCTATCTAAATTTGCGTCACTCAATACAATAACAAAAGCTTCATCGGTTTCTTCTAATTCGTCTGCAAATTTTTTGATTGCGTCTTCTGTTGCTTCAAGGGTGTTGTCACCAGAGGCACAAAATTGTGAATGAAGATGCATCATTTTCATAATGTCAATCCTGTCTTTGTCGGTTTTGGGAACTGAATTGGACTCAACTAGTGGCAATTTCCAATCATCGCCAGAATGTCCGATGATTTCATATTGAAATAGGTCTTCGTAGTCTTTGAAAGATTCCATTACGAGCAGAGCGCATTCTAACATTCGATCCATTCTCCTATCATATCCATTGAATCTAAAATGATAAACATTACAAATTACAATACATCATAAAATTATTAGATATATTTTGTTACAAATAAAAAATCAGAATATTTTACAGAATTATTAACTAACCTGTACATAGATCCAGAGCAATCCACAATTAGCTTTAGTTTTTTGGGCTTCTCTTGTGGATCACCTGGTTCTGGATCTTCTTCCTTTCTTCTTTTATAAACGGCCTTCTCTCCAACAACACCTTTAATCATAGATTATTCCATTTAAATTATTTTATTTATTTTATGATAAGGTAATTAAAAAATGAAATCTTACTCTCAATCAGCTTTGAGTCGTCAATTTCTCCTGAAGTTTGATGTTTCACCCATTTTCTCTCTTTTGCTTTTGCTTGCAACGAGTTGAGAATTACCCTTAAAGCTTGAATCTGAATTCATTAACGTTAATTTAGATAATTATCAATAAACTGATTTTTTTACCCATTTAATTATTTATTTGATCTGTATACAAGAATACCTGTGTATATTTTTATTTTTTAACTGATTAAAATGCTATTACGGAATCTAATTATACTAAATAACAAACCTGAGGACGGATGGGAGCCAAATATTGTTCATAAATGTTTCCTTCATATTTGCTCATTCTGATTTGTTGAAGTCTCTCTTCAAATGCCTTCATGGCCATTGCTCTTGCCATTTTCCTAACTTCTGGAGGGACGGCTTGTTTCACTGCATCTGCGACTTGAAAAACTGGGTTTCCAGAATCAAGTCTAAATGGCCCACCAGCACCTCCCAAACCAGCAGTTCCTTGACCCCCTGATCCGCCAGCCCATTGATTGCCTCCCACATGTGGCGCATTTGTCGCATCAAATTTTCCAATTTTTGGAGCCTGAAAGTCAGATTCTTTGAATACTCGTGAAGATTCAAGAATTGGCGTCATTTTTGTCATTTCCATCCGTTTAGTGAATTCGGGTATTTCTGAAACTGGTACAAGATGAACCTCCAAGTCTCTAATTGATTTATAAACACACAATATACTGATAAATACTAAAAGGTATGTATTATAAATATTGAAAACATTTTTAAGCATTATTCATTTATTTGCAATTTCTTACCTATCATCGGAAAGGCTTGTTCGTCTTCGTAAGAGAATTCCTTCTGTTGGTTCAAGATTGAATTTCTTTAATGTTTCTTTTACGGTTTGCCGAAGTTCGGAATTGTAAACATCAAAGTCAAAGACGTTATCGATAGCTTCAGATAGACTGTCGTTGGGGTATTTCTATTAAAAAATTGAATAACATCTCTTGTAAATTATTTATTTTAATTATTAAAAAGTTATATATAAATAAAATGTCCTCACTTCTAAATGCTTAACAATGTTAACAGCCTCTCTAGTAGAATACGGATAAGGGATGGATCCTTCGTCAGCTAAATTCCTTAGGGCTCCAAAGGCTTTGGCAATCCGAGTCAGATAATCTTCATGAATTGAAGGGCCGTAGCCTTTTAACAATTCCATTTCTGATTCAAAGCTAGGATTGTCAATCGCGTGAACGCTGAATAAATCCCCAAGCACCGAGTAAAAATCATTTCCTAAAAATGGAAATCCTGGTCGATTCGCTAAAACAAACATTCGAAAATTCGGATGGAGCGGGATGATATTTTTCGAGTCAACGTCTTTGTAAAATTCATCAATCACTTTCTTTGGCACAATTCTTCTCCCATCAGATAGAATCATTTCACCACTTTCTGCTAATGTCTGAAATTAAAAAAAAAACTATGATAAAACGTCAATAAAATAAAACGCCAATAAGTTTGAAATTATGAATTAACAAATTCTTAGTTAGTTCAATAAACACCTTTAGAATTGATGTGACATGAGTCGGTGCTTTATCAGCTTCATCAATGATGATTACATGTCCATCTCGAGCTGCACGGACTAATGGCGAATCTTCAAATGTAACGACACCATCAATTACTTTTTGTTGAAGAGTTAATGCTTGCACTGTCGTATCCCTTCATGATAAGAAAAAAAATCTTTTAAAACTAAAAACAAATTGTTGGGGTAATATATAAATTGGTTAACACCATCTATGTACATAATTTAATAACTCATATGAGTTAACTTTACAAGCTGTTCGTGATAAAATTCATAGATAGATAGCCAATTATTCTTCAATTTACCCCAATAAAGAGAACAACAATCTTTTATTATTTTACAATATTTAGTAGCTTATTTGTGATCAAATGAAATTATTTAATTAAAAGCTTTTATAATTGGTTTACCGATGAAGTTGAATATATTCTCTTGGCCTATTAAGAAGAAAGAGAAGTTGGTCGACAAGCTTATTTTTCCCAACACCTTGATTCCCAACAAGTAGCAAGTGCTCTCCCATCAAATAATTTTGTAGTAATTCTTCTAATGCTCTTATATGCTAATAAAAATGCAATTTCATTATTTCTTAATTTACCTTATATATTTTTTTAAAGCTCACTTGTTGAATGTTGTAAAAGAGAACATGAGGAACTTTAGACTTGTATTGTGTATCAGGCCATATATAAGCTATGGTATTTCCAATCGTCAGCTTCCCCCCAGAAATATTTATTTTTCTCTCTATAGTATTCTTATATGTGAGCGGGAGTATTCCACTCCTTTTGATGACGCCTTCGAGTTCATCTTTATTGAGCGATGGAAGAAACCTTAGATAGGAAAATCACAAATAAAAAACAACAATTGAAAGTTTTTTCTCTTATCTGGCTCAATCGATTAAGTATGTACAAAGAGACATTGAGTTTCCTCGTTTTTCGCCTCAAAACTCCGATTTAAAATATACGTTAAATTTATCATATCTCAAAAATATCCGTCGTGAAAAATCTAAATAAAATATATATGAAAGCTTGACATAAAATAACATTAATAAACACTTAAACTCGATTTTCAAGCTTGATATTTTTGAGATATGAAAAATTCACCTGTATTTTAAATGTGAATTCTGAGGCGAAAAATGAGGAGCAAGTCAGTGGGTTGGGTATTTGATTTCCACATTTCAAACTCAATAAAATTCAATTGTGGAGAACAGTATGAAGGCGTACAATGATTTGTCAGTTCAATACAGCGAAAATTACAAAAATCTCACAGAAAGATGCAAGGCATGCAACTAATGAAAGAAACAGCCAAAGGTTTGATTCTCAATAAATAATATGTCATTTTAAAGATACAATAGTTTAAATAAAATAAAAAGTGAAGATTCATTTAATTATTGCATATTTTAGCCAGCAAATAACTTTATAATGATCTAATTAAGAAGTATGATTACGGCAAAGAAAATCTCAAAAAGCTGTACGAAGAAGAAAAAAGTTGGGGATGGAGAAAGCAAAGAAGAACTTGGCAAAGCTGAAGGAATACTACGAAGAGAAAAAGAACCCTGCCTTTGACATGAAGACCTACGAGAATGCGAAGAATGACATGATCAAGAAAAAAGACGAAGCGGTCACTGAAGATGAGAAAAAATACAAAGAAGCATCCGCAAAGCTGGAGAATTTTTATAACGAAGTGAAAAAAAATCTTTCCACACAATGAGCGTCTTATTAATTACCTGTTCCATAAAAAGTGATACCTCTTCCAAAACCATTCATAAGTTTTAAACGAACTAAGATAATTTCATAAAATTTATATCAAACATACCTTATTATGTCAATCAAATATTTAATAGCTCATTTTTCAATATAAAGTGAAATAAGTTTCAGTATAGGCATCTGTAAAGTGAGTCCCTAAAAAGTTTCCATTTTTTCGTTTGAATATAATTCCTGGTTTCATCAAGCCTGATAAATAGCCATTTTCAATTAATCGAGAGATTTATGATATAACATGAAGTTATGCATTTAATTTGACTACTAGATGATCCAAAAAATAGTTATCTAAAATATTTAAATCTGAATTAATAACTTGCTCGCGATACAATAAGGAACGTTATAAAAAATTGTGAAAAATGGAAACTTTTGATGCTCACTTTACATAATCTAAACTTATACCTATTTCACTATATATTGACAAAAGAGTTATTCAATATTTGAATTACATAATAAGGTATACTTGATATAAATTTGGTGAAATTGTTTTTGTTAGTTTAATAGTTATGAATGATTTTGGGAGAGGTATCACTTTTTATGGACAAGTTATTATCTAACTGTATCTTTATAATATATTAACATATTTATTACAAATTTATCGACTTTGACTAATATACTCTCTATAACTCTCTATAATATTCAAATAATAAAAACATTTTTATTTAAATAAATGAATGTAATTATTATGATATGATTACATTTACATATCTCCTATTCAAAAATGATAATAGCTTAATGAATGATTGAGTTGTTAAACATACCTTGAAAGACAAGCTCTTGTTATTTCTTCAAATGGCCCAATTTCTTTATCACTTTTTCCAAACATTTCGCTTCTTCTTGCAATTCGAATGAGTTGGCGAGTGGAAAGAGATGAAGCCAATGATTTCTTAGAAGATTCCGTCGAGTCTCTCAGTTCCCTCGCTATTTCTACAATGTTCTTCATTTCTTCAGACATTTTTCCATCTTCACACTAATAAACAATATTTTTGGTATAATTAATAATTTATCTCCTTGTAATTAAATAATCAAAATTGCATAGGGTTAATAATTTTAAACTTAACTTACGAAAGATTTAATTATGGATAGTTCTTCTTCTAAAGTCATGTCAGGTAGCTTATGGTAAAAGAACAAACTTAATATTTCAGGAGTTAACCATTGAGCTTTTCCTTTGCCAGAAGGAGCCGTTGTGGAAGATGAGGATTTGGGAGGTGGAATTCCTGTCGCCACAATATAAAAGTCAGGATGGATTCTTTGGATTTGATGCTTTTCTTTCATTTCTTCATCCGAGAGTGAATATTTTTCTTTAATTGCATCATATCTATCGCTCCTTAAGAGTCTTGAACCATCATGGAGTTGAAGTTCTCGATCATGAACCAATCTAGAAAAAATCATTCAATGATTCAATTATGTACTTTATCACCTTTATTCAAATTAAATTTAATAAATCTAACCTGAATATAACAGCAAGCGTTGACGGGTGAACCTGGTCAAGTCCATCGAGCATCGCTAATTTCCCCTCAAGAGCAGCTTGTACTAGAGGCGCATTGAGCCAAATTGTATCACCGTTAATCTTTGTTGCCCTTTGTTGTAAAAGGTCTCTTGCAGTCATATCCTGTGAATAATAGCGTAATCGTAAAATTAAATTATAAAGCACTTCATACAAATAAACCAAGTAAAATAAAATAATTTCTCATTCCTACTTTATACATCACAATGGGCTCGACTTTGTAGTTTGTCAATTGAGCGAATTTTGAGACAATGACGCTTTTCCCGGTTCCTCTTCCTCCAACAAGACACACGTCCCTTCGAATAGAATGAGATTGAATCATCTCTTCAATCACGAGTTCATGTGACTCAATAGGAATAAAGGAATCTCCACTCTGTTTTTCAAAGTGCATTTTTTTCTTTCGCTTTGACTTCTTGATTCCATAATTGGGGAGACTAGCTTCAACAGCATTGAGTTGACCTTCTTCTTTTTCCAATAACAGGTCATATGGATACATTCGGAGGAGAAGGCGATCCAAAGGAATATCTGGATCTTTGTTCTAAATTAGAAAATGGTATATTCAGGTATATTCATTCAATATGGAATTTCAATATCATAATATGATAATATTTTTAAAATAATTAATTAAAATTTACATTTAAAAAATCTAAATTACCAATAGAGCAGCACCATAGGATAAATTTTCCAGAGGAAAATGAGGAAGACTAATTGCCCAAGGATTCTCTTCACTTTTCTTGAAATCGGGATCATTTGACCAAATGACAGAGTAAGCAAAATTGTTCAATGTCTTCAACTTCTCTGTTGGAACATCAGGACCAAGACTTCTAAGCTTTACCAACATTTCCTTTATTGGACAAAATAAAAAAATATTTTGACAAATGAAAACAATTTTATTAGATTGCAAATCTAGCCATCTCATTATTGAACTTTTAATATGATCTGCTTATTATGCTTTTGTCAACTCTGAAAAATTTATACAAGATCAAAATAAAGTTCCTTTTCGTGTAATAAATTCATTCATTTTCATATTTATGCTCATGGCGAACATTAGGAATCTCAGTTAGAAGGAAGTTATTCATTCGCTTATGAAAAACGTTGTAATGAATATTTTATAGCAAAAGTTTATGATCTTGCAATCATCGGCTCAGAAAAGAAAGAAATGCAAGAATTGTGAAAGAAAGTAAAAATAGGTAATTGTTCAAGTCCTCGGAAAACCTCTTGAGTTGAGTCACGAAGCTCAATCATCAACCAAAAGTTTGAACAGTAATCCACTCCGAGTATATAGACTTTAATCGATTCCTTCCTTTTTACGTTTTTACCCAAGTAAAGAAATTCTAATAAAAGAAAGAAGGTAAAAAAGTAAAGGAACTCGCATAAAGTGAAAGAACTTTCCTCATTCCTCCACATGAGGCGAGTATTTACATACAATTAAACATTCTACAGGGTTCAGAGGAATGCCCGAATGAGATTCTTTTGCCTAATTATCTTAATTTCGATGAAAAAGAAACTTTCTCCATTATAAATACCCAAACTTTACCTCTTTAAGTTCTCTCCGGAATGAAGTCAAGGCGTTTCTCTCCTTAACTCCTTATGCATCTAACCATACCACACTCCTCAATTCTTCCTTATCCATTACCTTTCAAAATAGTAACCAAATACTCTATTAGAATGCCAGAGGATAACACGAGTCAAAAACAAGTCGCTAATATGAAAATACGAGGATGCATATAAACTTGTAAAAGGACCATGGCACTTGGATTTAAAAATTCCTGTTCATTTTTTTGAAATTTGGATAAGTTGTAGAGAGGGTCAATACAAGCAACTTTTGTCAATGTCAAAAAAAATCTGTCGAGCCGTTTGACAAAGGCTCGGGTCGGGTGACCAAATGCATAGGCGAAATACATAGGACAAAACCGCACGCCCCTTCCGTTATCCCACTCCACCCAACTCACGTCCACCCCATTCACACACTCACAATGCTTTTTCAACGTGAACTTCGTCCGAGCCTAGTGGTTAAACGGCTCGACAATTTTTTTGACATTATCAAAAGTTCTCTACAACACATCCAAATTTCAGAAACATCGAACAGGAATACGAATTTTTAAGAAAAGTGCCTATGTTCTTTCCTACAATATATAAGCTGATAGTAGAATTCGTTTGGGTAGGATAGCAGGATAGAATGGTCAGAATGGTCATTAGTCTGACAGAATGAAATTTCATTTTTTATGCGAATAGATATATGAACCTTGGAAGTGGATAGATGGAAAATGACAAATTTGTTAAATCTTCATTTATTCGTCTCCCGTCGAGGTAGTTTACTTAATGATCTAATTTTCTCCTCAACTCTCGAATCGAATACACAAATACGTCAGTCAACGTCAGCGACCGAAGCCTTGAGGCACCTTGGATTATTACATTAAGTTACACAAGTCCAAAAATATTCCCTTATTTTTAAACCCCATTTCTCAAAATCTTGTAACTCATTGGCTCGCATAAGTCTTTAATTATTACAACTTCCACGGTTAAACTTTGATATGTCTAATTCTTTTTAGAACTATTCAACACGCTATCAAGATTTTGACATTTAGGCTAATTTTCTATTGAAGCTTGAAATTTACAGCTTTGGTATACCGAGATACCAAATTCAGTTATTCCATTAAATTCATACTCTAAATATTTCTTAAGGCATGCTTCTAACTTCTTCTAATATAACTATATAGTTTTATGTATATTTTATATGGCTTATTATTTGTCTCATTTGATACTTTTCCAATCAAAATATATAATACAAAAAATTATTCCAACACTCAAGTTTACAATTCGTTTTACATTGCACATAAAAATTCTTATTTACAAATAATAATGACCAAATATCATTAAAATTACCGACCAATTTACATTAACGAATATAACGTAGATACACTAAAATATTAATTGATAACGATATTGTAAATAACAATTATATTTATTTAATCTTTCGATGACTCGAGCAGAGGAAGGAAAATGTGAACTTGTACTTTCCCTTTCTCATCTTCGACTACCCTTGGCGGCACTTCAAGTCTGCACTCAGCCCTAGATTTGGTTTCTCCCATGAGGAAAACCCTCGTGTTGTCAATCCAAACTTCTCCCATGTAATTCTCGTCATCCGTCTCTCGATCGAATAATTTGAAACTCAAGTCTTTGCTCTTTTCCGTCTTCCTTCTCCTCCCGTTCATCTTCCTCTGTCTTTTCAACATCTCTTTCTCTTCCACATTCTCCACAATTCTCACCTTCTTTGTTTTCTTCTCCCTCTTATCAAAGTTCCGGATCAGCATGCTCATAGGAGTCGTCAAACTGCTACTTGAGCTGCTCAAGCTTGAACTTACAACATCAAGACTTTTCTTCGACTCTTGATCCGTCAAAGAAGACAAGGATCGATCACTTGGCGTTAATGAAATTATGGATAAATCCGTCGAATCATCTCTTTTCAACTTCTTCATATTGAGGAGCTCATTGGTTGAATGTTTAGTTGAGGATTCCCCACCAAGCATCCAACCATTTGATCCGTTGTTCCTTTTGACTTCCAAATCAATCCAGCTGAGGATCCGCGAACAGAGAGAATTCTCAATTCCATTAAGAGGTATCAAGTTAATAGGAGACACAGACCGCGTGACTCGTCCTCTTGATAAGCTTTTGATGAATGGACTTTGAATGGGGACAAAGTCTGGATCGAAGATTGAAGAGAAATCGTAGATATTTTTATTATCTAAATCAATACTTGATAATTTCTTCTTTCTCAATTCTCCATGTGGTAATTGGCTTCCATTTATTTCGAACGCTCTGTCAGAGTCCTCGCGTTCAACTTCATGCGACAGAGTTAAATTCTTTAAATTGACATTTAACAATTCGTCTTTCTCTTCTTTGAGTTTCCTCGACTCACGTCGAAAGTTTTTTAGGATTCTTTCATTCTCCTCACATTCTCCCAAAAGAAATTGACGCGTTCCGTTTTTCCCAATGATGCTACGAATCTTCATGGGCTTCTTTGCACTTTCCCACATTGTAAATTTTGTAGATGAATTTGTCTTGAAGATTTGATTTGAGAATTTCACGAATCAAGTTGGGAAGAAGATATTTTTGCTATGTTGGGAAGCATTTTCATTTGTCTATAAATTGGCTGATTCACTTTCCTCTCCTTTCTTCTGAACCACCCGGAGAGCAAGGAAGTCAGTTTATATAAAAAGGTCCAACTTACAAACAACGTATGGGAATATTTAAGAAACACAATAGAGTACGAGAAAGGATACAAAAGAGTGGAAATAGCCGTCTCAAATTCTCAATGCTTCTTTTATATTTCCTCTCACAGTTGTCACGATTTGCATCAAAATGGCAAATCAATTCCTTTTAGCTTGAACAATGTCTTTTTGCATTACCATTGTATGCATAGAGTGATAAAGGTACTTATGCTTAACATTTATGTCCGAGTGAAAGTTAAGCATTTAACAATGTGTGAAATATCAAATGGTCAGTATAAGTGAGAATGGATGTTATCCCCATTTGAACTAAAAGGACATTAATGTTGAGTAAATGATAACTGTCCTTGTCAACAGAACTTGTTTCAATTTAGTATCTCGCTAACGAGGGAAACGAAGGAGTGACAGATGAGCCTTATTTATATGCAAATATAAATGTGTGCAATGTTTACTGACACGTGTGGACTGAGAGGAGAAACTTATGATTTGATGCCGTGAGGCTTTCTCGTATTCTAATGGGGAAAGTTGAACTTGGACTTTTCTATTTATGAGAGGAAATTGTAGGAAACCGATTAAGGGATCTGAACGTGCGCTTTCTCCACGTGCCACTCAAATTCACCTCAACAATTTTAGAAAAATATATGCATTTTTTTGATTGCTTGCCATTTCCTTCTCTTTACTCTCAAAAACTATAATTTGTCATTACTTATTACTTCAAGCTTTCTTGAGATTAATTCCAGAAATAAGAGATTTTAGCATGGCAAAATGACAATGAACAAGATTAGGTACGCTTATTTGCAAATGAAAATGTCAATTAACAACTCACTGTTGTAGTAAGTGGGACGATGCTTCTGCCTTGAAACCTCGAGCGGAGGGGAGGATCCAAGGGATTCCCTTTAAAAAATGGAACAGGGAGACCGAGAGCTATAACTCGAAAATTCTCGTTTACACGAATCAATTTCCATCTTTCCAATGCTTCACTCCCGTGCTCCTAAAATGTTAGAATTTAAATCAAAACCATAAACGTAAATTCATAAGAAGAATAGACAATATTTTTCTTATTAAACTAATATTAGTACATTGAGGGAATCAATAATTCTTTATTAAAGCTTGGCCTTTTATGACTTTTATAAAGCAATTAATATCAAAGTCATGTAGAATTTGGAAAAAATATTGTCATGAGACATTAAGGAATAATTTAATATATACTTTATGTAGTTTATCAAATGTGAATGAAGAAATCAAATGTCTTCCATCTTCCAGGTGCATTTCTCGGTTTTCTAGCAAATTATTCAAAAGTGGCAAAACGTTTCTCTCGGCTTTCTCAATCCCTTCAACGATGAGGAGGCGACCTTCCACAGCTGCCCGCACTGCGGACTGCAACCAATTAATTATGTAATAAATCAAAAGAAATAATTGTATTTGATATTAAGGAGTCAATCCTGACCTGATCAATATATTGAGCCGTCTTGGAGAGAACTTCTCTCCTTTGTTTCATGTCAGACTCTGTTGTATCGCGAGAGAGTGACAGATATTCGACTTCCCGGTGAGTCAGTTCAGCGAAGGCCATTGCTAAATGCCTTCGAGACGGACCAGGAGGCCCAATTAAAAACATGTCCTGCCCTAACAAATCCTTCTTCAGCATCCATCTCAAATGGTTCAGCTCAGTCTGACTTATGTTGTTCTCGTCTTTGAAATAGGTTATTGATCAGTCAGCTTTGTTTTATTTTGATTACTTTTAAATAATTTTAGTTTTCAATCTTTGAAAATAAAAAGTAACAAATTACAATATAGAGTTGGAATGAACGGAGGAGTCTTGGGTTCTTGAATTTCTTTAGAAGTTGACCCAATGAAGATTTGTAACGGATATGGTTTCTTGTACGTTGCTTCTGGATTTGCAAAGAATTAAATGGTTTTACATATTTATTAATAATTGGTTATAATTTATATAAACTATTTTTCTGATTTATCGTTATAAATTTAAAATGATTAAATACTATTGTACCTGAAGAAGCATTCCGAAATATCAATCTTTCGTTTATATTTATATATTTAAGATTCTTCTTTGGCACATTGCATTGATAAACAATACTTCGATTGATCAAAAACCGAATAGTTTTATTAGAATTGATTTGTTTACAAGCCTTGTAAAGTTGATTAGCGAACATTTTTTAAAGAATTTTATGCAATTTAAAATGCCTATCATCTATCTAGTGGCTCACTCTTAACACGTGTCAAATAAAAATGTAATTGTAAATGTAAATGGTGAGGCTATGTGAAAATATCAATACCTAATTGCAAATTGGAATTACAATTGATAATCAATACATTGAATTATACCTGAAGTTGAATATAATAATTTTAAAGTACCGAAAATTGAAGTCTCTGCGCCAATGTATTCTTTGAATTATGTTCATTGTTGGTGTTTGGGGTGAATTCAAATTTGGAAATTTAATGTGTCTCAAATCTGGTATTTGTCCAACCGCTTGACTTTAATATTCTCGCCGACTCTTTTCAGAATTCTTTACAATTTACAAGAATTTTACTATTGAGCGTACTAAATTATGTTTAAATATTTTATCTTGTTAAGTTAATGATTAGAATCAGACGAAGGGGATTATCTCGGGTCCAAATTTTGATTACCGGGATTATTGGAGTTTTAGGTGGAATTTACATTTGGAAACCTTATTTTGATCAAAGGCACGAGAAACCTGATATTGGACCGATCAGAGAAATAAACTTGTCTGATTTAACGAAAGAAACTGAAAAGTCTGCTGATCCAGAATAATTAATTTTAATTTACGTCTTAAATGAAATGATATTTCGTAAAATTAGCGAAATATACACAAAGAATAAAACAATTATCTACATTGCTGGATTTTTAACACTTGGCTTCTACTATACCATTGCTGGTCGAGCCCAAATTAAGTTAGTTGACATTTTTCACTTTTATTTATTATATTTTAATAATTTATAACTTTAATATAATTCTTTTAATATTTAATTGGTTGTGTACCTAATTTAAAAATCGTATTTTTATTTTATAGTACATCACGTCTGAGAAAGAATTCTGAGTTTGCTGAACAAGTTTTCCAGAGAAATTACCCCGAATTGGTTGAACCCAGAAACTCAAGATTTGAAATCCCGAATTCATCTACGAAATAAAATGAATCAAGCATCCTTGAACCAACTAGTTTCAAAGCTCCGGGTGAAGATTCTTCCTGCTCGTCGGAAATTTAAAAACCCTGAAGGTGTAGCAGGTCGGATTGGCATGATGCGAGTGACTGTTGAAGCATTAATTCGCCACGAAAGGCTCGAACTTAATTTTCATAAAGCAGATGAAGCTCGGGGTTATGCAGAAAGACTTATCTCGGATGCTCTTCGATACGGAGATTGTCATAGACCGACTATGGAAATGGCAAATTTTTGGCTTCAAGATAAGGCTTTAGTTCCCAAGCTCTTCAAGGTTCTGGTCCCGAGATTCATTGACTTGCCTCCAAATCTTCCTTTTACTCGTCTTTTAAAAGCTCCATACATCACTCGTAAGCGAATTAATTCTATTCTATTCATTCAATTTAGTTAAAACATCATTAATTTAAACTTAAAAGAGAAGAAAATATATAATTTAGGATAATCCTAATCATTTCATATCTTTTATTAATAAAAATGATTTTATCAATTTTTATCGCTTTGTTAATTCTTTGAACAACCTTTAATTTTTAGCCGAGTCATTTAAAAAATTTGAGTGGCCACCAAGAAGATTCTTTCGGACAGATCGGGCTATCCTTGAACTACGTGGAAGTCCTTATCCTCCTCTGCCTGGTCCAATGAACAAAACAAATCCATCTTCGATTGTTAATGTCTTATTAGAAGAAGCTCGAAGAGATATGTTTTCTTCTCGTCTCAAGAGTAATATTCCTAGCAGGTAACTTTATCTACTTAATTATAAATTATTTTCTATTATGTATTTATAAAATGATTGAATTCGATTTATATTATTTACAATTAATTTTTTTCTCATTTTAATACATCATACATTTCTTTTTTAATTTCAGAGTCGAATCAATCGCGGAGGAAAAAATGACTCAAGTAGAAACTCTAGACGACAATCTCCCTGATCCGCCAAAGGAGTCCGAAGGAGTCAATGAAGAGAAGAGACTTTAGAGTTCTTAATAATTATACATTTCTGAATAGATCATACATAAATATTGTTCAATTTTAATAAAGTAAAAAAAAGTTTTAAAATTGAAGAAATTCTTTTATTTCTAATAAAATATTACAAATATTAAGACTAAATAATTTTTAGATTAATTATACTTTATACTTGATTGCCAAAAAACTACAATTTATCAAGTTTTTTCCTTATTAAATGTAAAATTGTTCTTATTTGGAAGAGGAAAGAGGAATTCGGCCAAAGGCTCAAATCACTATTACATTCCTCCAAAAGTTTTAAAGGACTTTTTTCGTTAAGAGTAATTAACGAAGAAATTAAAGGTTCTGCATGTCTCATGCAATTTGCCATCAACTGTTTTACATGGAAGATGATTGTATTATTCCACAATGGGCAGATTCATATTAGCGTTCGTTTTTTTCATAAGTAATTTCGGCAGTCGTAAAAGTTGGATTACGACGTGAGATAGGAGGCTGAGGTTCCTCTTTCTCTCTCCTTATATAGGATCTTCCTCGTTTTCACTCCTTCATTTCATTCCTCATCTCCTTATTCTCCTCTTTACTGCCTTCATAATGGGAATATTATTTTACTCGACAACGTTAAAGCTCGTTACATCCACCCTAAACCATTTTCCTTCACGGTATTTTGAGTTTGACCCTATATTTCATATTATACGCTAACCCATCAATGCAATTTCTCAAGAATCCTAATATTAGGTAATTACTAAAATTACAATTACTTACTACTCTTGTAAACACATAAATACACGACGTGCATGCATTACTAAATGTTGAGTAAGTACAGATATACTTTGGGCTTGGTTCTACTTTTACCTTTAACCTTTTAATAATTCTCTAGAGAGGAGAAGCATTTAAAAATCTAATGCCTTTGCATCTGTGTGTAGTACAAATTACAAAGACAACTAAGGTTAAGCCATTTTCTTCGGAACCACAGACACATGTCTGTCCATAGTAAATAATTGATGTTTTAAATAACTTTCAACGTTTTTACCTTTCAAAATGGGTGATGAGTTGAACTCGTATTAACTAGACTATTCAACTATCATCTCCATTTGCTAGTTAGCATATTCTATAATCTTATTATAAAGCTTGAAGTTATTGCCAATTTTTTTCATCTTGTCTCAGAAGGCTGAAGATCAGCTTGAAAAATAATTTTCAACCTGTCAAAAACGCATACTAAGATTTATTCACCATTTTGCCTCATTGAGCTCCTCTTGTCAAGTATAATAGTTTACGTGCACCGTATTTTTAAATCTGGCAAGTAATTTTTTCATTATCGTCTGTCGTTCCTTGGTTTGCTCAGGTTCCTTGAGCTCATTGCGTCCTTATATTTTAGGTCTCTCTTAATTCTCAAGATCTCTAGTTCACTTCATAGTAAATACCCGGGCGGTCTTTATCAGACCTTCCGACCCAATTAAGCTCATTAAAGAGGAATGAGGAAGTTGGAAAGAGATTAAAACAGAAAAATAAAATAAAAAATGAAATTCAAGACTCTGACTTGCAAATATCTCTCGAAGGTGGTCATGATTTAATTGAACGGGTCTTTTCAACTCTTCAGCTTCGCCTAAAAACTCAGGAATGAATATAAGGAGTGAATAATGGGAATTTCTCCTTCAATTTCCTAATCTCATGCACATTCCAGCACTTTTGATGGAACAAATTGAACAAATTCCTTAGCCTCATCTGCATCTTTAGACATGAATCATTTAGAGAAATCTCAATTTATGTAACCTCCTGTAGCCAATATATTTTTGCAAGTTAGGCTTAAACAAAGTTGTCTCTTCCATAAAGATCCACCGTTGAGTTTCTTTTACTCTTTAACTTTAACACGCCCAGTAAAACAAAATTGTTGCATACTCACCTTGTTTATTTTACAAACAAGTACTGTACTTGCATGCCTTGTAAGTTTTCAAGATGTTTAAAGTTTTATATAAAAGAAATGATTTAGTTTAGAAGAACTCTACGAGCCGCGATTAAAATTGAGCTTTCACAATTTCTCCGTCTATTAACTCTGTGTTGGAATGGCGGTGTTCGTGAGTTGTGTGGGTTTGTAGGCTTAATAATCTTTTTTGGCTCGTAGGTTACCTCGAGATGCGGACAATTAAGAAGTTTCGTTGTGGCTCAAGAGGCCGCCGTTTAATCGTAGCAGGATATTTATGTGTCAGCCACATGTGCCCATAATCGTATGCCAATTCATTCTTGTATACTTATAAAAAGGTTCATTGTCAGTGGAGGATTTTCCTTATACACCCTCCGCACATTCATCGAATTAAACCTCACACTCATCTTTTCGCTACAATAACATTGAGCCTGCTTTTTCATATACCTAAGTATCTTCACATTATTTTATACACCTCAATGAGGATTAGCATTAAAACCACAAGATTCTAGAATTGCAAATCTCGATGAGACCAAATTAATTAAATAAATGCACATGTGTATTGCTCACAAGCTTAATGTGCGAGATCTTTAGTAAAGAGGCGTTTTTTCCTCTTAACGAAATCTTTTTGCTTGTTTGCTCAGCCAATTCCCTCGCCTCCATTCTAATAAATTCTTTAAAAGACTTTTAATGGGTTTAAGCCGAGGAACCCTTCACTTATTCCCTTTGTTTTTCCCCTTTAAGACATTCAAGAGTCATCCTTTTGTGCCACACACGCACAAAATGTGCTTCATTGAAAATGCACTTCATTTGGGATTAGTTTAAGCATATTCATTTGTCTAAACAAAAATTATAATTTTAACAAATTGTAATCCCAAACCATCTGTTGGCATTAGACAATTCGACAATTGTAAATTTCCATGTGCAATGGGTGAGTCTGACGTAAGAAAACAATTGGCTCCTGAGGAGAAAGATAAAAATATGATTGTGAATGGGGTGAATAGATGATTAACTTTCCTGGCAGGGTCGCCGACGAGAATTTTATGACCTCCTTATCATCACACTTCCCTTTGTAGGAGTCGGAAAATGAGAGAAGCGGGTCATGGGGAGTTTCTACGCAAAAAACAAAGTGAGATGAACCTGCCAATTGACTCACAGGGAACTTCGCATCACAACCTCACTTCCTCGGAGGTCTTTTAAACTTTTTTTCGATCAAGTGTCGTCGCCTCACGAAATTAGCAACTTCCCCTACATCTCGACATTAAGCCAAAAATGTTGAAGAGAGCAAAAGAGCATTTAGGCCCGACTTTCCATGAAGTTCTTCCCCTCTTTTGTTTACGATTATCTTGACTCGTGTACTCGCTCTTATTGAGTGAATGCCTCCATTGTCTTCCGACTTCCAAATGCGTTCTTCCTCACCTTCACTCTTCACTCTCATTTTCGGAACTCGCGTAAACTTCCGCACATTACGAACGCACTTTACCATTCCACAACTTCACTTCCTATATACAACATTTCATATTATCTTTCTCTTTTTAACAATCAACTGTAAAGCTTATCGAAGCTCACGTTGATATCCAAAAGAGATTTTACAAGGCATAGGTCATACATTCAAAACGAGCATCTTCCATTATTCTATAGCTCTCAAGTCTCAAATTCATACCCAAAGGCCAAAGTAAACGATTTTTTTAAAAAAATTTCGACAAAAAGCGTCCCAAGTTTTATCGTTTTCCTTCCAATCAAAATCGTGATTAAATTAGAGAAAATAAAAATTTAACTTGATATCTGATAAATATTATAATTGCTTAAAACGTCTTGCATGTTTCTGATATTAACATTACATAATAATAAGTTTTTTTTAGTTAAATTCAAGACGCCAGATGAAAATAAAGGTTTCTTGGAATGAGAAGGTTAAATACGAATGAACAATGTAAATACACACGAGGTAAGTCGAATGAATTATAAATCTTTAAATCAAAACAAAAGAGTCTGATCAAACAATTAAAATATTCCGTGTCTTTGCAAAGGTAACAAGTCTTTAAGAATGAATGCTTTTAGCATCATATCTATGTAAATTCATATTTACAATTTACAATTACATTCAGTCTTCAAATGTGCATGCCTAAAACCCATCCAACTCCAAATGTTACCTTCATAATAGAAAAAGAACTCCGAGACAGAATTAATTTCCATAATCAGACCGAAGGTTCGTGAATGAGGGAAGCAAGTAGTTGTGAACAGAAGCCGAAGAACCCGAGGCGGTGAATTAATACGGACTCCTCTTAAGATGAGCCAAAGGTGGTGAGGGTTTTGGGCGGAAGAACTCGTTACTCTGGAGGAGGATTTGAAAGCCAAACCAAATAAACATCCTCCAGTTGGATTCATCAATCAGAGAAGATTAAATTTCCCTTTTCCTCCCCGTTCGGACTGATATGAGAGGAGTTCCTCTGTTATCCTTTCTCAACACGTCCATTTCTCCAGCAGCTTTCGTCTTCTTTAAGAATGAAGAGATTGTGAGTGAGCCAAAAATTGTTCCATCGCCTTCACTCACGCAAGGCTCACTCACATCTTCTTCCATCGCTCCTTCCATTGAACACACATAGGAAGAGAGACGAGCTCAAAGGGTAAAAGAACCTCGAGCGAAAAAATCTCATGTCCCATCACATGAATATTCTCTACATAAATTCTTTTTCATTTCTCGATAAATTTTATTTTAAAAGATTTATGCTAATCGCTCTTTTCATTCCACCCTTCTACACACTTACACGGACTTTATACGTAGTAATGTCGAAAGCACATCTTGGCCGTTTAACACCCCTTGCTCAAATATGAAATGAATCTCAAGAAGATTGTACATCTCGTTTCACTATATCAAATTCCATCATTCTCGTTTTCAACCTCCTTAATCGTCATCGTCATTCACTTCAATGAATTGAAACATGAATTTCTACATGTTGAGAGCTCGGGGTTTCACGAATCAACTCCTCATGACCAAACTCCGGTAAATGGCTCTCTGAGGAGCATTGGAAGGCAAATAGGAGTTTCTGTGTATAAAAACGACGCTTTCGTGATAATTATCCCAAAGGGGCTAAGACACTCGAGTGCAAATGAGCAAGTGGAGGTGTAAAATGGATATTTTGGAAATGATTGAGGGTTGTAGTCCGTTTTTGGAACTAATGAGAGCTTCCCTTCATTATCCTCCTCTCAAATTTGAGTCCTCGCCCATTACAATGCATTGTAGTGGAAAAGTCTCGTTCAGGAGAATCTCATCTCCTCATCTTCTATTCACCCATAAATCCCTAAAGGCAATTTGCAAGTGGAAAACAATTGGAAAAAGTTCTCAATTGTACTGTACATAAGCAAAAAGTACTATAGTACAAATGTTCTATAAAACTCTCTTATATAAGCTACGCACAATACGAACAGATGATTGTACAGTAGAACCTATAACTCATAATATGCTCCCTTCGGTGGTTCCCACACAGAGTGACTTCACACACCCAAAAACTCCTTCGACTTCTTTTAAACGGATTATGGCCCTTCTCTATACGAGCTTCATTTTATTTATACCGAAACATCCTCTCATTAATCATGTGGACTCGAGAGGAGTTACAAACAGAGGGACTTTGGTTCTATTGAGCGCCTCGTCGACTCCTCCTTCCTATTTTTCAATCTATCATTGAATCATTTGCTTCTATTTACCTTTCCTGCCTTGTCATCTACCTCTGTGCTTGTGGGGTTTTGAGCTTTGATGTCGAATTGTCTCTATATGGAACCGCTACCTCACTTCGACACAACTTACGCTAACTTCATTAAGAACTTTTCATGAGCGGACATAGGAAATGAACATTACAGGAGTGTTTCTTCCTTGAGGTAGACACTCACGATGTTTTAATAGCCACTTTTTGTCCTTAGCGTCATTCCAAATTTAAACATTTATTCCTCTGCCTTTTAAGGCTCTTCATGAGTTTTCATTTCTCCCTAGATAAATCTAATGATCTTAGACCTTCAATAAATATCATTCATATTTCATATTAGGAATATTCAATAAGTCATTCTCGTGTGTATTGATACTTTATGACTCTGAAAAGAAATTTTTAAACAAACACGAATCCCTACAGATAGATGAACTTATATATGCCAATTGAGCTTTTGCTATTCACAGCAATAAAATTTGTTTGCAATAAAAGACTTTTTCAATATAGTAAGTTAGCTCAACGGAGTGAAGTTTACAACTCGATTCAAAAGAATCAACGTGGTGATTAGGGACAAGTAAGGAGCTGCAAATTGGTAGTAGCTGAATTTAACAAACTTAAAAATGAAGGCAAATGGTCGAAACCCAAGTTAAGTCAGTCATAAGGATAAGGGGAAGGAGACGCAGTAAAAGAAATCTTTCTAAACAGAAGTTTAGAGTGGAAAAGACAAAGTAATTTGAATTTCCTGAGTGGATTTTGATGGGAGAGTATTCGGGAAATGATACCGGTCTCCTTGGGCGGGGGCCCTCATTCAATAAATTAGGTATGGGCAGGGGCTGGGCTCCGCAATCAGGCCTTATATGACCCTTGAGCCAGCAGGGCGTTATCCACGAATCTCACACATTGAGAACCACCTTTAGGATTTTTGCATACGAAGGCCCTGCACGTTGGCCATCTCAGGTTCAGAGTATGCGAGAAGAGATGAGAGTCTTTTCTTTGAGTCAGTGAGGTTCAAAAAACGCCTTGTCTCTCCCATCGCAAAAGTAAAGGACGAAGGTAAGATGAGTCCACATTACTCATCTCAAGCAGATTTTATGGATTGTTGGTAGTAGGGACTCTTTGGAACTCCTGCCCCTCAAAACCTGAACTCATTAATCCATCCATCCGCCATCGAGTTTTTCATTAAAGTGAACTTTTAAACTCGACTTGTCCGCCTGGTCACCCGCCTCCACAGAGAGAAAATTAATCCCATCACCCTCAATTATTATTCATGTTAAAATCAAAACGAGTCATTTCCATATTCAATGAACCTATCCAACCTTATGACTGGAGGAATGACGAGAGAAAGTATTTACACCACATAACATTAATTCAATATTAAAAGCTCATCTCGAACCAACTATGAAGCGATCAAGGTTCAGTGGACATGCAAAAAAAGACAATTGACATTTCTATTAGGGTAATAGAAATGCTCATCGAGTTCAAGTCCCTATAGTCTCATTAATAAAAGCATAATCTTTTGCAGCTTTGCTTACTCACTCTTCAACTTCTCTCCTATTTGCTCACATTGAGAGATGAAGAAGGAATTGAATCAGATAACGACTAATCAAATAAGAATACTCATGAAAGAATATCATTCACGTCGTTCCTATTCCAATGTAAAGACTAGTGCTCACTGCTCACTAACTTTCTGACAGGGCAACCAAAGAGAGATTCAAACTTGCGGGTCATTTGCTCATTGGAAAAAAGTAATAGCATTAAAATAAGTAGGATCCTCATTGCCTTAAAAGGATTTGGCATGAAAATCTCCAATATCAATAATTATATACTTTTATACATTCTTGTACGAATAATGGGCAATAAGTAATAAAAAAAAGCTATAAGTCTACTTATCTTTTATAATGTATGATTTCCTTGATATCATAAACTTTGGTATATTTAATCAGACGCATTTTACGAGTACACATTTGGATGTAATTTCACCCGCCTCATTTCTTCAGGTTGAAACATGCAAAATACGATAGTATTTTATTGTAGTTGAGAACCTGAATTTCATTTGGGGAAATTTTGGAAAATGCAAATTAATGAACCTGAGAATAAATCAATATGAGGATTCCCTCTAAAAGAGTAATGAAGAGTGGAAGGTTGATGAGGATTGTTTGGGCGTGGTACAAATTGGTTCGGAGATCAATCTCTATTGACTGAGAGCCTCAAAAGGGAAAGGTGTATGGGGAAT
>VJMY01000391.1:47303-72494 GCA_009869795.1 Neelides sp. FZ-2019 | reverse complement strand
AGTGACGTTTTTAGCAAATCGAGGAAAACTGTATTTTGTATCTCTACAACATTATGGAATATTGACTTCAGGGTTTAATCCGCCAGATGGCTATAGGTGTTTATTTCACATATTTAATGTTTTCACCCTATATATTAAAGTTGTAGAATATATTCTATGTTACAAAATAAACTCGGAAAAATTTCAAGTGTTTTAATGCCGCAAGTTCTGATACATTTGACATTAAATCCCTAATGCAGAACTTCACTAATAAAACATTGAGCAAATAATAATGCCATTCAATATCGATCGGGATGGCGGTGCACTTATATTTACATGCATGTGACACATGACATGTTTAATGAAAAAGTAGTTTGATTTTATTTCTTTGATTGTTAAGCTTGTTTCATCAACCAAGACACCAAGACGAATCAAATACTGATACCTTCAATAAAATTAATATTCATGCTATAAAAAAGTCTCAAAAAGATTTCCAATTAAGGAGCGAGCAAGGAATAATTGGAAAACTTTGAGCCTACACAACTTTTAAAGGATCTGAACACACGTCATCTTGCATTCTTATCAGAGATTAAGTTTATATCATTTTTAAATGCTCATTAAGGAATAGCTTTAAGACTTCAGGTTATTTGATAAAACACAAAAGCAACTGCACAAATTTTAAGCCAAGAAATTTGCTAATATGGTTAATCAAATCATAGAAGATATTAATTGATGTTGCATCAAATCTGAAAGAAGAAAGATTCAGCCCTCAAAATATGGCGTATTTGCAGTATGTACACAAAAACTCCTTAATGGTCATGTGTGATAAATATTTTTTAATATTTCTAATCTATCGTCCCTTATGCCCTATACTATATTAACCTGCATGTAACAACAATAAATAATGCAAAGAAAAGAGTTAAAATATATAGTGCAGCCCTGGAAATGTGTACTTCATACCGACAGTGTGCATTAAAGTTTAGATTTGTTAAATTAATAATTATGTTTAAGTCTTCATAGTTATTGCGTTCCTCTGAAATTTGTATCTAGCTTTAAAAATGAATTATATGAAAATGCATGCAAAGATTTAAACACTGATAACTAGATTTTATTTGAACTAACATTAAGCATGATTTTATAATCACATTCTTTGTAAAACGCAATTGTTGATTTTTCACACAATTGATTGTTTATCATAGGAAATAATATAACATGTATGTAGTGCAACTAGTTTTTTGTACTCCAGTTCATCATTAATTGAAAAGAATTGAGAGAAGGAGAAGAGAAAATGTAGTTTTGCGTCATTGGTGGCCTTAACCTTAGAAATTTATATATGCATACATGCCTCGTTTATTAATGTTCTTTATATTCTACACAATAAACCTCTAACTCATCATTCCAAATTGAGACATTGCTCTGTATTGCTTACATTATTATAATAATAACAGATACTCATCACATAAGTATGAATGCCTGGCGAGTTGATATTTGCAAGCTTTTGCTTTTAAGGATATGCATCACTCGGAACATTTACACACCCTTCATTGCCAAACAGGGTACTTAAACTTTTGGATATAAGAGAATAAAATGCTAATGAGCAGGTTAGGTACTAAAACAATCATTTATTTAATTGGGTCTCTTTAATTCTTATTGGGATCTTTGACAATATTTTATTAAATCGATCATTTTAATCGTTAAACGCCGATTTCACCATGTCTGGTCATTTATTGTATATTTACATTCGTTAGCTAAATAGCGAGTTAATCTATAATTAGGATAAGATAATTTATCTGACATTCCTTTACTTTCAACCCCAAAATTGCAATAGACTTTTAAAATAGACGCACATGATTTTGATTGACATAAATATTATCATACTATATAATTAATGATTTAGATAACACAATTGGATTTTAATTAATGTGAACAAGAAAATGTTAAAAAATTATTTTTATTTAAATTAATTTGTAACAATTGACATTTTAATTAGGCTGTGGACCATGTAGGTAAATAGATATTGCATTTTTTTACATTATAAACCCTCTATCCTTAATATTTCTAATGCATTTTTAAATTATTAGTAATAAAACTTATTTATTAAGTTTATCCTTAAAGTATTTAGCATAAGAATAAGACACAGTAAAATGTTATCTTTCTTAAAAAGTAAGCGCAAATGAGTTTACAGTTTGAATATATTTCTCCTAAATCCTGAATTAAAGCTTTTGGAAATGAACTATTCAGTGATAACATATTAAATGTAAAACGACAATTTTTATTAGGATGAGGTTTTTAAAAGAAAGTGTCATTTGTCCCAAGAGAGCTGTTGGGCGGTGATTCGAGATAAATTCTCCATTTTCGCGATTTTCGCATGAACAGGGAATTGGAGTGAGGAGACGAGCTGGATGTCAGTTTTCGTTGAGCTGTGGAGGAAGACGGACGTTCGCGCAAGAGCTCCTCTCCACGCGTTTTCATTTCATCCTTTTCAACGTTCTCAATGGAATACTTTTAACTTACAGTTTAAATATAAAGTGCCAAAATTCTTCTCTATTTTAAAGCTGCTTAAAAGAACATTAAAAGAACATAATTAATTTACCATTTCTCGCACCATCTTTAACTCCCTTATCATTTTATAAAAACTTCAAAAGTATACATTATTAAAACCAAATCCCAATAGTATAGGATTTTTAAAAGGGAAAAATTGACATCTACAATCATTTTTTTCACGAATTACCAGTTTTCTTGGCCGAACGATAAAGATTACAGGATAATTAATTGTGCTAAATTAGTTAATTGCATTACAACTTGAGTTTAGTTTTAAGAAATTGAATTCTCCACTTCAACTTTACTATTTGTCATTTTCATTTCTCATTTTCTCAAATATATTTGATCTAGAGGATTCCATAGATTTTCCTATTTTGAGCCTACTTGAACAAAGCTAAAGGCACTCGACAGTGAGCAAACTTGTGCAATTTTCTTTGGAGTTTCCAACCAGTTGTTTTTGCGTTATTTCATCGATAAATAGTTATTTGTTCATGGTATCTGAAGAAGGAATCGTAATTGTATTGACTCGAACTTCTTTTGTATGAGAAGAGAAAGATAATACCTAATGTTTATGCTACATACTTGTTTCAAAAGTTATTTTATACTTCAAGACTCCTCCGTCTGAGAATGTAAGTTTTTAGTGTCTTAGAAAACTAATAATGTATGAAACACTTCAAAGTTTTAGCTAACTTTATTATTCATGCAAAAGATACTGTACACAGAAGAATAGAAAATATGACAGGACCATCAAAGTATCATTATCATAGTTTGTTTTTTAAATTACTTTTAACTTCTTGATTTTTTTCTGAAAGACTTTTGGAATTTCAAGTTTAAATGCGCTTTAAAATAAGAATGATACATTTGCCACAATACAAAATATTTAAGTATGCACCTCATTTTCTCATATTTTGAATAACAATTCAATTTGTATACTATTCAATTGCGTTCTTCCAGTGCTACATTTTTATTAACAGTCAGCACAATATTCAATTAGAGTTTACATTTCCAAACGAAGTTATTGTTATTGCAATTTTAGAAATGTTTTGATGATTTCCTTTATCAGAATCGCTTAATTTACATCCGCTTGATAGGAACAGTTAACACCAATTGCGTGTCATGCTCACTGCTATTGCAAATCCTTTTAAAAGAGCGACAATGCAGGATTCCTTATAAGGAATGGAACATTAATTGAACACAAAAGAGAGAATAAGCAAAAAATATATAGGATATAACTTGATGACAAATGAAGTTATGCTATAAAACAATAATTTTTTGATGTAAATATTCATGTATACATTTAGCACTACCATTTAATCGCTATTTGAATAATCGCATAACTTAATATATAACAATAATAAGTATTTAGTTTAATACGCATTGGCTTTCAGTAATTTTTAGATTAAACTTCCATTTCTCCTTACCAGAGCAAGAATTTAATTTTACTACAGACCTATTTCTTTGTTTATAAGTTTCTAGCTTAATTAAATATATATACAACAAATATTTTTAATTGTAAAGCTCATGTAGAACATAAAGTTTACGAGCTTATGAGGACGAGGAAGGATTCTGGTTTACATATATAGTTATTTCTTCCATTTATTATGAGTTAAATGGACCTTAAAGAATAGAAACGCGATACGAGGTCGGAGGAAGAAAGAATTCTTCTCTTGGGACAAATTCATCTTCCTTCCCTCCTCACACGCTTCCTCTTTAATTTCCTCGCTAAAGCTATCAGACAAATTGTAAAATTGCATTAGTATTATACATTTAAACTTCTATTTCAACCTCACTATTTACTTATTACTATTGTCTATACTAAATTCATTTTATTTACAGTTTCAATCATCATTGAATCAATCTCATTGAGAGCTTTGAGAGAATGTGAGATTGTAATGCGCTAACATTTTTTGAACTTTTTGCAGAGAAAAAGTATTGTTAGAAATTGGCCAAGATGGGTCAAACAGAAGAAGACGTCGGAGGCAGGAGCGAAAGCTCTCCGCGAGATGAACCAAGTTTAACAATGAGCCCGCCGCCCCTCAGCCTCCCCACCTCTACAACGAATTCTAATGGGAAGAGGAATTCGGTATCTCGAGCGGAAGAGTCACCTTCACAAGTTCTCGCGGGTGGGAAGTCGGAAGAAGGAGAAGAAATGTGTTCAAATCTCAGTAGCTCCGAAGAGACAGAGATGAATTCATCGATCTCCTCGAGGAACCCTTTGAATAAAGATTCAAGTACAACGTCCTCAGAGCTCTTTGAATCCCCTGAAGAGGAGTTGAGCGAGCGAAAGAGAAAACGGAGGCTTTTCTTCAACTTGGGCAAAGTCATAAACCGCCTCGTCCCTTCTCGCTCGACTGAGCAACTCAATGAGGACCAAATTGTCATGATGAACAATGCCGGTGTTGTGGGAGTCTCCAAGTCCAGCTCTGAGTCAAACATTCCAATGTGTCACAACTCCCTTGATAACCTCACTGGAGATGACGAGTTGCTAAGTTCGAGATCCACTGATTCAAGTTGTCTGCTTTCTACTTCTCATAACATGAACGACTCCACTTTCCAACCGCCAACCGACCCCTCAGGCATTCAACTCCATGGAACTGACGAGGAAAACAATAATAATGGAAGAAGGGAAGAGTCGTCTGATGAATTAAAATTGAGCAGTCCAGTGCACTCGTCTCCAGGGCCCAAATTCAAGCTCATAGCCGAAGGAGATGTTCAGCTCTGTAAAGTGAAGCATGGGCAAAACTTAATGAGTAAATTGGCAAGTTCCAAGATTCTGAGGAGATGGGAGACTCATCACATTTTCCTCAACGACTCGTGCATTTCATCAAAGACGGCAAGTTGAGTTCCTATTTGATAGACTATTTATTAATTAGATGAACTTCCTTAGATTGAGAACATTCAGAATATCATTGACAAATTAATTAGTATTCTAAGATCCTAATAACTGGAAAATTAAGTTAGACGTAATTGGTTAAAATTTAATACTCCTTGCACGATTTTTATGCGGGTTCAAACCAAAAAAGTTTAATGTGAATTTCCTCGTGTCATTTAGAGATATGACGAGCTGTGTGATTCTGATAGTAATTGAACTAATGGCCTTCCTCTCTTGACTCAAAATTAAATATTTGCATAGCTCGAGACGAACATGGACACGTAAATATTACGAACAATTTATAAATATTCCTCGTTTGACTGTTTGGTGTTGAGGAAGAAGTAGGTTAAAAAAGAGTTTACAAAAGCCAATCCGGTTGTTGAAAATGGTAATGGTAAACAACAGTTGGGAATGATTTGACGCCGAGTTCATCGGCGTCGTAACAAGATGTAAGTTATGGGGCGCAACTTTATGTTCCGTACACGCTGATATAACTAACACTCGTTTATTTTAAGACACAAAAAATTGGGAAAACATTTCTATAAATACTTCCGAGATGAAACTATTTGAATGTTCGAGATTAATTTTCTTATGACTAGATGCTGCATTTCATTAGCATAGTTATTTGCAAGTTATTCGCATAATCGAAGATCCTGTATGTCTAATACTCAATTTGGAGATTTCAACTATCATATTGCATCATTACATTACATTAATAATGAATCTAAGAATAGCTTACCTTTGCATAATTGAATACAAAATAAATTAGTATGGAAATGGATAGTATGGTGTATTATAGTACATATTTGATCTTAAAAGCAAGATACATACAATATAATTATAAATCAACCATTTTAATTGAGCTCATTTTGAAGACTAGACGAACTAATTTAGTTTGATTCAATTTAATCAAGACAGCATTGGTTTGGCTTAGAATTTCAATTTACTTTACACTTTTCTAATTTCATTTGGTTTAATCTTTAGCTCATTAAACTAGAAAGATCTTTTCAATTAAAAGATTCCTGTTAAATGGTTGTTTTCTTCCTAAGTTCTATTTAGCTTTGAGCTCATAACTTTTTTCTTGGCTGGAATTTTAGGTAAATTCGATCTTTTTGCTCAAAGACATAGCCACAGAAAACAATAGTGTTCAATAGACAAATTGTGCTCATTGATATCATTCAATTTTTGACTTTTATTCATCCAACGCTTACCTTCATTTTCTCATTCGTTTGTTCTCATAAAGTAAAATTTTATTTCTTTCATTTTAAGCTCCTTTTCTCTTTCATTCATCCTACCTTACTTTACTCCTTAATCCTACATTATGAGATGAGCAAGAAAAAAGAAATTCTTATTTACTTTAACCAAAACTATTTCGTATTTACTCGGGAAATTGACTTTATGACTTTAATAATACGAGTCCCAATTATGCCAATTCGCTTGCATAATATTCTATTTAGGTAGTGTAGGGCAAATTATTCTTTGGATACTCAATATGAATCAATATTCCCAATGTTTTTCTTTTTATTCGTCTGCTGACATAAACTCAAGTACTAATAATATCGTTGGAATAACAAGGAAAAGCTATTTGAGCCATCATACTAAAGAATAGAGGAACGACTGAAATGAGTAATGCATAAAATGAATTAGGGTCTTTTACAGTTATCACTGACAAACATTTCGGCATTCCACTAACAATAAGAATTACATAATGAAAAATATTATTATATAGTGCAATTTGTGCGCTACTAAATATTATTTGCTTTTAGTTAGAAGAAAAAACTATAAAAAGTTCTGCATAGTATACATATGAAGCATTAGAAGCAAGTTTTTTCATATTAATGCACATAATGTACATACGTAGCGCAATCATTTTATATTCGAGGTGTGTTCGAAATTCCTTACGTATGTGTGTGCCTGTTTGTGATTGTACAATTTATTAGCCATTAGTTTATTGCATAAATTTTTTTATCGCTGGCACGAATCGTTTACTATTTAAGATAAGTCTTATTTATCATTTTTTGAGACTTAACCTCAAAGTGAGATGGTAAATACGTAGAGTTCGATTGACTGATAGATAAGGTGAAGGATTTACTATGGGCAAAGGCAAAGGTTGGTCGTTGAACATACACAAGGCTTTTACATAAATAAGTAAAAGGTTTTTTTCACACCACCAAAGGAAAAAAATCTTGCATATTGATCCTTTGTGGGGAGATGTGTATAGAAGGTGTGAGAGAGTGAGAGCGTATCAGCCCATTGAATCAAACAGAGGGAATAAACTATACGAAGGTCTGTGAGAGAAGAAGTGAATGTCCCTTTTCATCTCTTTCCCCATTTATATTCCTCCACTTCAATTTTCTCCTGTTTGCCCTCTCCTTCCTCTCTCATTCCTTCCAAAATGTCAAAATTGTAAATTCAATTATTCCTTCAAGAGGGCTAAGAACTCTTTCTCAATCTTCATTTCCCAATTTCGTTTCTCTTACATCGCGTAAACAAGGTTGAAGGTTTAAGAGTCCTCGTTGAAATCAAAATGCGTATTATTTCGTCTTTTGTAAATACTCATGTTGCACATTAGCCCAAGATAACCTGTAAGTGTAATTGAATGCAAACATACTTTGATCCAACTCAAGGCATTCGAGTCAAAACTAAGTGACTAAATTTTTATTAAAATTAGCCAATAACTGGAGGAATACATCTGTATTGTTAAACTTTAAATTCATTAAAGTTGATATTTAAAAAATATATATTTCGAGTTTGAAGTGGGATAAATTCTAACATGTAAAGCATACTCTGATAATATGTTTCGACGCAGAAAGGTTAAGGAAGTTATAGAGCCAAATCAATCATTCCTTCAAGAGCCTATTCATATGGATAAAAAATGGAAAAAATTGAATTCTTTCTTTTTGTCTGACGTCTCTTTTCTCCTACAAATCAAATCTTTGAAAATGTAATGGAGTGGGCGAAGTATTGTGAAAATTGTGATATTTCTCGAGTGAGAGAAAGAGAGTTATCTCAAGTACTGTTATATGGCTGAACGCATAAAGTGCATTTTACCCTTAAGGGCGTAAAATGTATAGGAACAATGCAATGCCTTTAGAGGTGATACATTAGGTTAAACTCGAGAGCTTTCCATAGTCTTCTTCTGGAGGATGCTTCGTCAGCTCTTCAATGATCGATAGAAGTTGAGAAGTTTATAAAATCCGCCTTCGGAAATATTCGACAAGGGAGTGGAGTTACAATGAAAATGATTCTAATAACACGGTTAGTTACTTCGTAAAAACCGTTCCGGGAGGATTTGCTGAGTCTTAAGTTGAAGCCAACGATGCTCGTATTACTTATTCCGGTTCATTCCTTAATCCAAATCCAATTATTTTAACTCTAAATTGCAGTTCCTATTTTATTCCTTTTAATTTCTTACATGTTCGAAAATACTGATTCAGTATTGATTCTCATATCACAATTTATTACAATATCTCAACCATATGAATTTGAATTTGAATTTACATTAATGTATTTCGTATCAAATTGACTCGTAAGTTTATAAGGGCTGGTATAATTCTTTTATGTTCAAATGTATTATCAAGAATCAAAAATATACTTGGTATATATTTATGGCAGAATGGAAATTTATATCGCTAACATAATGCAAGATGTAATTCTTTTCTGCTATTTTCATATAATACGAAAGTTTCAATACTAAAGGAAATTTAATATTTAGGAAATTGGGTGATGGAAATGAGACCTTTATTGGATTGACGGGTGGAAATAAGTCATCTTAAAGATATACCTAGTATATCCATTATAGACTCATCTTATTGAACTATTCAATTATACGAACCGCACATTACATCTTCATTTTGAGCTTAAATAATCAATTCATTCTTGTCCTTTCCATCCATTCACTCCTGAATTTATGATTTATCTACTCGAAGCCTAAGACTGCATAGGACCCTTGAATATTCATTTAGAGTTAATGAAAGCCTAAAGGTTAGGTCTATATTACATTCTAATAATATAATACGCTCTGTATGAAAGTGAATGAAAGGATGAAATGGTAAAGAGAAGTCAAATGATGAAGGAGATGAAAAGGAATTATCAAGTCCCTCACACATACTCCAAATTGATTTAAAACATTTCAGTTGAGATATGAAGCCGCAAACTCAATTCCATTGCATTTGACTCTCCAATGTTAATTGACTGACAAAGTGCGGTTATGGATTTAGTCCTTATGTGACACGTCTTCGTTTACCTGGGATTCAGTATAATCATGGAACACGTGTCCTCAATAAATAGTTCATCGCATTCAATCTTAAGGACTCGCTCTCTATTAAAGTGTTCCTGAATTATTAATGTGATAATTAATATTCACGTTTGATAATTGCGTTCAGAATGTGGCATATGTAATATAGCACCGCCATGTTCTCCAATGAAGAACTGAGCGAGGAGTTCATTTGGGTTGCTTTGGATTAATCTACTGGAATTTGTAATTCGGGAGACCTAAGGGTAAGGCAATTAGGGATCCTTAGTCAATTTGCTTTTCCTATAAGTCCTTTGGCCTCATCTGTTCAAATGTTAATTGTCTTGATTCAGCAGCTTCAACGGTCGAATTGCATTAGAAGACCCCCCAACCAACGAGAGATTCTAATTCTGAAGAGAGATGATTAGGCTCATTTGAAGATTTGCATATTTCCTTCGTTCGTTTATTACAACGTCTTCACCTCAGAGGGCCGACATACACTTTCATAATTTCCATGCATTCATTTCGTGCTGTAAGGTCTGCATATCCATGAGGAGTTCACAATTCCCGAGTTTTCTCAAGAATTTGAATTTGTGTGGTTAATAAACCTTGGTTCTTATTCATAACAGGATGTTCGTTTCAATGCATAATTTATGGAAGTCATTGAGAAATGAATTTCCTCTTTCCATTGAGCCGAGGCGAGCAATTATTTTTAATCTAACTTTCACTTCTCTCCTCCTCCTAATGAATTGAAAACATTTTTGATATATTGTCATTACCAAAATACTTCTTTAGGGGCTTCTGCTCTTTAGCCCGTTAAAATTACTCAAAGTGTCCTTCGAAGGATAAGTGTACTACGAGATTAGAATACCCAAGCAGGAGTTTTACTTAGAAATAAAGTGGAGAATGGAAAGGGCAACTCAAAGTAAATATTGTTGGCCTAGTACAATATAGCCTTCTTCTATGAAATTATCCATTATTTAAGCTGATCTTCTCTGGTGCGGGCGAGGGAATTCGCATAGGGGTTATAATTTCCTTGAAGCAACTCGTTGCAAAACCAATAGATCTCAATTTTATGTATCTCAAATTGATTAGTTTAATGAGATTATATTTATTATCTGCAAACAATTGAAAATACTTGTTCAAATTAGACACTAATGCAAGTGGACACTCGTACTTACATTTACGAGTTGAGAAGGTTGTGTGTATATAAATATTATTCTTGTAATTATTGTGATGTTCAAATTACACAAGTATAGAATTAATATACAAAGTTTGTACAAATGTCACCTGTCATTCGCAGGTTCTCATAAGCATGTATTTGTATGGAAGGCAGAAAGGCAAATTGAAAAGGTGGCCATTCGGCAATTAGATTATTTGGAAGATAGAAGAGGAGAATTTATCTCCCCGCCCTTATTTGCATTGAATACATAATTAAATTTTCGTTGGTGTTCTACGTGTGACCTTTTATCTCTTGCTATATATTATGGCTCTAAACCGCGCACAACTCCTTCATTGAGCATCCTGTATGTCTCCAATGCATTGGTGACGCTGGTGCCAATATGCATTATAGCAAGGGAGCAGTTGTTCTCATTTCAATTCTCCGCCTGCTTCCTCCTTGTTTGTCCTCTTCTTATTAAATGGTCTTTTCACCTTGGAACACAGCTTCTACCGCAATAATAATGCATTAATGCCTACACAAACTCCATGTTCTCCACCAGGATATGGCAATTGTGAATGATGATCACATTGGTTAGGTTGTCTAATGTGTTTAATAATTCCATGTAGGCATATTCAAGTTTCTAAATACCATGTTGAACGCAAATCCGCATGATTCATATTTAGATAGGGAAAGAAGAAATAGTGGCAATAAAGTTAAGGTGAACGAGGAAACCGTGCCTTGCTTTAATGTCCCCATCTCAAAAGCTCATAACAATTATAAAACCTTTAGCAGAGAATTGATCAGCATAATAAATGGAATTTTAGCAATAAGGTTTTGCTGATCCAAAGTTGGTTTCCCGTTTGATGAGATATAAACCTTTCATACTATTAATAAATATTCGCATATTGAAAAATTCGAGCAATATTTCAAGGTTCGTGTGATGGATGCAGATAACTTTGATGTGACGGGAAAGGCGGAAAATGCATGGCTCAAGTATGTGTGTGTATAAGAAGATCCAAGGTTTATTCTCAAATGCCAAACGTTTCACTCTTATTGATCATAATATTCATTTTCAAAACTTTGGCACGTAAGATAAAAAAAATTGGAAAGATTTCAGCATTGTATCATGGGTAATTTTAAGTGAGGAGAGGGATAACGAGCTTCTACGGTGTCTTGTCGCATCTGTTCAATTTAACGTTCAATGGCTATGGCCTTTTAACGGAACTCTTCTTGAAAATATAATGTACTTTCCACTAGGTTTATTTATCAAGAGGAGTTTAACTGATTAGCTAATGGACTTGAGTTCCACTCTTTACTTTTGACGTCAAAAGAGGTAATATCAGACATAATGTCGGACAATGTGGTGGGATGCTTTTTATAGATATTTTAAATCTTTCATTTTTCATTCGCATGCACAGGCATTATTGTCTACGTAATACACGTACATTCGTTTTTAAAAGAATGCACTTGAATTTACCTCACTACGGGCGTAGGTAATGTAATTAAAACAGATGAACTCATGCCATGAGTAAGTAAAACTCATAGTCGTTAACTTGAAACTCGTGAGAATTTAGGAAATTGTATATAATATTGGTAGGTTATTGAGAGTTTTGTGTTTAAGTTAGGTGTACATATCATTATGATAAGAGATTATATTTTAATACCTATTTAATTTAGTTGACTTATTTTCTAAGCAAAATTAATTCATGAAGAAGGATATTGAATGGAAAATGCATGAGGTCTCAGAAGTGTGATGTAATATAGCAAGAAACAATAAAATTACTCAAAGAAATGCGTCAATGTACAAAATCATACAGGTTTAGCTTCACTCTCACAACACGTAGAAAATCCATGTTTGATTGAATGGGCCATCGACTTTACTCGTTAAATGGAACAGTGAGCATCCTAGATTTTCTTTCTAATATGCATTTGAACCGGAGGTTTATTTCCCTTTCGACTAGTATGATTGTTGTGTACTTGTATTCTTATACTTATAAGTTATAAGGTGTTAGATCCTTCGTCATCATTGTTCGTCACTGGATCCAAGTTCAAGTAGGTTTAAATCCATTCTCGACATTCCACGGTTTCACGGTATATGAACAGGGAAACTTCCCTTTTTCCCCTCCTACAATCGTCATTCCTGACGTAGAAGAAGAGCATTTTAATGGGCCATGGCTGTTGCAAACCATTATTAATTTATTACGCCTTGAAACGAAATATTTGTAGTGTAATTATGTTAATGCAACACAACTCTTCTGCTTTACCGTTTTTTATCCTTCATATTATAAATGTACAATTTAATATCATAATGGTGCCCTTGTAAATATTATTGGTTCAATTTCTTCCTTTACAAATATTTATAATTACATTAAGCTTTTAATAATAATAAATGAACAACGCAAACCCATTTGATAATGAAAATGATTTCACTATTAATTTTATTTATGTGAGCATTAATGCGTAAAAGTTAATTAATTTTTCCAACTTGCGTTTATAGTTCATACTTAAATGGCTTATAGAGTAAAATCCTTCAATCTTTATTCACAAATACGCAACTTAATGAATGCATGATAAAAAGTATTTTCTTATTATTTATGAGAATGTTATTATTTATGAATTCCAAAAGTTAAAATAAGCCTCAATTTAATCAAAATGATCAACACTAAAATCTTAACAATTTTTCTTCATCTAACATTTTGTTAACTCATTTGTCAATCAGACTTTCACCATAAATTATATGGATTCGTTATTTTTACTACCTAAACTTTAAAAAAAAGTATGCAATATTTGGCATTACATCATCAGTTAATCAGTATAAATTTATTTTACATTTAAGTTTCTGTGAAATATCCCAAGCTTAGAGTGGAATTATAAATAACTTTATAGATTAGCAATATAATGATAATTATTATTTAATATCTTTATTAAATCCATGTGCTAAATACTAAAAATTTAACATTTGTATCCATTAATCTTCTAATGTTTGCATTTTAGAGCTAAATATAAAAATGATTAATTAATTTTTTATAAAACCATTAATTTACACTTCATAAAATATGTAAAATAGGAATATATCATTCATGCCTTCCAATTCTTAACCATTTTTTATTTTATAAAACATTGTTTCAGTAAATATACAGTATCTATTGAACCAGAACGCAAGCAATAATTAATTTTTTTATATTTATAAACATTACAATGTAACATTTTATACTATTAGTTCATCATATGACTATAGTATTTCTATTGACGTTCTAAATAGGCCTGGCAATATGTAATGTACCATAAAGGAGGACAGTTAAGGAAACTTGTGTGTGTAGCGATAAGAGAAAATGACTTTTGGGGAATCCTCAGAGGAGCGAGTCAAGGTGTTTTCTTTTAAAGAGAATTCACCCCTTACACCAGAGTCACCAGACTCACACAATATTCTTGTATTTGAATCCGCCAAGGAACCATATTCTTCCATATGATGAAAGGAGAAGATGAACATTCACTATTTTCTCAACCCAAGTGTATTTTATACGAAGCACACGGGGTCTGAAAGACCAACATTCCATAAACCATATGAACTAACGAGAGGTTCTACTGGTACTTATTCTATTAAATGGCCTTATATTCATCTTTGTCCTTTCAGGGTAAAAGTCATAGAAGCCTCGAAACTTCCCCCAGTCGATGGAGCATATCGAGGAGGATTATGTATTATGGTTATGGATTATGGATATTGATACTTTAATGCGTTGGAGGAATGAGATAAGGCAGGGTTCTTTGTAAATGTGATCCGCGAGTTCATCCCGCGCCCGAAACATCTTCCATATTTCTTGGGATCTTTATAAAGCGACTAGTCAAATGTAAAATTAATTCCCTTGTTGAGCATAGGCAAACTCGTCTTTAGTTTATGGATCTTTGCTCTTTTAATGGTTCTTGGTAAACTAATTACACTTCTCTTATACAATTACGACATCCTGAGAATTAATTTCCCTAAATAAGGTTTGTTCTAGTGAGAAACATTCAATTTCCTTCTTTAATCGCTTTAGATTAATTAATGACGTTCAAATGCAGGATAAAGAACTAGGCAAATTCATTACTACTCTGTAACTACAAAATGTGTTAATTTTTTATTTAAGAAAATTTGTTCATGTGTATATTATCTTGTCAAGTTTTGTGCTACATGTTTCAATGCTCTATTTTTCAAAATCGCTAATCTTAATGTGGTTAATAATTACTGCTCATGCATTCGTATTTTTCGTATTTGTAAACATGATAAACATTCACTGACTTTACGATTTTGCAGCAAAACCATTTTTATCATTTCCAAATAAATGGAATTTCCTCTTCGGTTTTCAAAGGTCTTCGAATCTCAAATGCACATGAGGATAGATTCTATATTTATTCATTTTAATCTTTACTCTTACTCATTTCTAAACATAGGCTCGGAATGAGGAAAGTAAATAAACTAACTCGCGGAAGGCAAAAGTTGGAATGTGTGATTGAACACTGGAGCAGACAAATTTCATCTTTAACGTCAGTCAGAGCCGTCATTGAGAAGCACACGAACAAAACTCTTATCAACCAAAGAGATCTTAAAGTATTAGTTAATTTGCTTTGCAATTTGCACGTATTTCTAATCAGCTTTAATTTCATAAAATCTTTTATTTCTTTTTGAATTTTTGTCTGTCGTTTTAAAAGTTTTTTTTAATTAATTTAGTAATTTTGAGAAACTCTTGCTTAATGATTTGTCATTTAGTGCCAGATTAGCTGAATTTAATTTCTTTAAAAAATTCAATTTCATTGTGAATAAAAACACCAGAGAGCGATGTGATAGGCCATGTATCATGCATATAACAACTCTAATTTTTAGCTCTTCTTTTCGTAATAACTAGACCCTTTAAGTGAGGGAATGAAGAAAAAAGCGACGAAGTTTGTTCGAATATGTCAAAATTCTCTGCTATTTCAACATGAGCAGTTGAAAATGGGAGAAAACCTGACTTTTGCCACGGATATATTTTTGCATTATTCCAATTTTCCTTTTCCTCTCTCAACATCACTTGAGACTTGTAAACGAGATTGTAAGAATCTCCTCTTCCTTTTCTCCATCAAATTATTTTTTCTTCTTGAAAAACTTTTCCTTTTTATCATACGCAACCACTTTACTACCAAATCCTTCTTTCACACTTTTTATTACATATTATATTGCATTTCTCAACTTTTGCAATTTCTCCTATGAAGGTTGGGAAATCAAGTTGGAAATTTCAATACATGCTTCTTGTAGCTTATGCATATTTTTATACTTATTTATTACAAAGAAGGACGTTTATATTGAGAAAAATCTCCGGATCCGACTGACATTTATTTATCTCTCTTTGCTATATTTTTCTAAATTTCATATTCAATCATCCCGAATTTTTTGCATCCATTCGAAAAAGTGGGTTTTCTATGCTTGTGCATGAACCAAAAGTTTGTGTATCTGCATTCCTAATTCCATTAGTTTTCGGTTCTAGGAAGAAATTATTCTCCGTGTTTTTAGTCTTAAAAGTTTAAAAGAAAGCGAGGGAAATTTATTTCTTCGTATTTCCGTGATCTCGAAATAAGGAGAAGATTGAGATTTATTATGTGAAAAAGATTCACAATAATGATACAAGCTTCGAGAGAATGTTCCAAATTATGAAATTTGGAAACCTTTTTATTAAGCAAGTTATCCTAATTATAAAGCAAGAGTTCTTTTTGACGAAATTGAGGGGGAGAACCTCCGAGAGATAAGTTTTCACTGACACGCAAAGAAAAGTTCCCGAATTTTCACTGATTCTACACATACGCTTACATAATATTATATCTATTGATTCAACTTTCACATTCATTTACCTTACTTCAGTTCAACTCAATGTCAGTCATTTAAAAGAATGATTATTTTCATAGACAAATATTTTGAAAAATTGTTCCTTGTTTCAGTTACACATCCATATTAACTTGAAGGAAACTATAAACTTTTAGTTTTTAAATGAATTGTTATTTTGCAATAAAATGATTAAATTAAGTTAACCACATACAGTCTTTGAAATGTGGAATATAGGACGTACTAAAACTAAATACTAAAAAACAGTTCGGTTAATTTAACATGACTATAAAGCAGTATTGTTGCTCATTTTAAAAGATGAAAGGTAAAAGATAAAAGACAAAATACCAATAGATTTGTCGAAACACTCATTGTGAAATTTGGTTTAGTTTAACCTTTCAGTGGCTTCCTGCACTTGATGCGAAATTTGAATGACTAAAATGATTTTCTTTGACAGACTTTCACTTGAAACTACTTGAAAGAATTCCCAACAACACATTATATGACTCTGGTCCTCTTTGATCTAAATCAAACAAAATAAATCATCAAACACAATCTTTTTTAACTTTAACTCCTTTTACAATTGGCGATGACAGATGGAATCAAATATTCATTCCTGAATTTTATTGTTTATCTCAAAGAATTCACTTTTTTGGAAGTCTCGTACAATTTTTTGGAAATTACATTTAAACAGATTTATTTCACAAGGTTTAAATAAGGAAAGGCGACATCATCTGGGACATTTCTATCATTTTCATTCTTGCGAAACCTTTAAGTCTAATGCGTTTGATTATCATCTATTCCATATTGTGGCTTCTGATATGATAAGAGAGAAAGTCATTTCTCGATAATAATACTCTTTAATCTGAATGACCTTATCATAATAGGAAAAGAAGAGACATTTTCTCTTTCTCAACTCCCATTAAATTGTAGCATAGCTTTTGAGCCTCAAGCACGCGTCAGTTTAACCTTTATCTTTTAAATGATTACAATTTGAATTCATTACTTCAAAGTTGAACGATATTAAATTTAATGGGCAAAGTCGAGTTTCTCCATCATTTTTAGGCAGGAAATTTTGTTATAAATGCCGAGCTGTGATATTTATAAACGATTGTGAATACCATTTCGTTTCTCTTGTTAAATTACGCACTCATAAGCATGCATACATCGAGATACATTATTTAATTATGTATTTAATAATGCATTATTCAAAATGAGAATCTGGTTTGCCAAAAGCTTATGTTAATGGTTAATTAGAAGATTATCTATAATAAGTACATTTGAAAATGCAACAATTTAAATTGCGAAAAAGTTAAACCGTGATTTTTGTAAGTACTTATTATAATACCATTGAGCAACTTTTTACAATTTTAAGTCGTCTTATGGTGTACCGATAAATACAATTTTACAATGCTGATGTAGATGCTGAGTGTGGCATAAATTTGAATGCCCTTAACTTCTTTTACAAACACACTAGTTTAATTTGTGGAGAGAAAATGTACTTTTGAAGACGAATCAATCTTTTGTTCGTTTTGTGGAGAGGAAAAAGAGGAAGGAGGTAATGGATATTGAAAAGTAAACTTTTCTTTTGAAAGAATTTCTCCTCGGACGCTAACTGCCCGGCCATTAAATAAATGAGAGTAGAAGTTAAACTTGAATGCCCACTTTTCATCCAAACCTTTTTGTTAAAGCTGTTAATTCTAAAAAAAACTTCATTTATTTCAAATTTTACGATCTTGCAACATCAGAACTTTTGTTACTTTTTGATTATTTTCATAAACTGAACAAAAACTTTTGCATTTTATTCTTATCCTATTAAAATATTAGCAAGCTAATATCATTGTCTATATCATTGTCTAACCTATTAAAATGTCCTATAGACTAATGATATTTTTATGTTTGTAGTATATCATTTCATGTCAAATTGAAAAAAAAGTTTGCATTTCATTGAAATATGTATTTAATGTATGCCTATGCCTATATATATATGTATAATTAACATCATCTCACAGAAGACTTGACCTCACTTGGCAGCTCTTATCTAATTCAACATAAATCACGAGAAAATGGACATTTGAATTAGAGGAAATGGGATTTTTTGCGCTCGAGTCTTCATATTAAAAAAACGAAATGGAGTTTTTCCTTATTCGTCAATGGTTAGCTCTTGCGATGACATCCTTAGACAAGATTTCCCATTAACTCATTGTCAACTCTGGCAAGATTAACATCAATATATATTTATTTACATGAGCTTAGGGATATTTTGTTGCTTCCATTTATTTGCCCTTCGCCCGAATTTCTCGCTTCAAGAATGGTTTTAATTTGCTTTGGAAGGAATAAGTGAAGAAAGGAGAACAAAAAACATTTATTTTAGTTGGAGTTTGTGGAAAATCAATTTGAAGCTATAAAACACGTTTTACTGGGCGAGGGAAAGAGAAATGTGACAGAATCTCTTTCAATGAAGGAGAAAGGGAGAGACAAATAGTGATGGAAGATGATTGAGCTTCTTTCCATCTCCTTTAAGAGCTAGTGACTTTGACTCGACAGAAAAAAGAACTTTGTTGGACAAATGGACACATTTGAATGACTAGTGAAAGAATAAAAAGCATCAATAATGGAAAGTTCTTATTATTTTTCCGGTTGTCTTTAAACACAAGAAAAATTGTCACTCTAAATCTCCAAGGGTTGAAAAATCAATCAATGCTTGTAGAGTAAAATGAAGAGTAAAAAATTAACAAGATATACATACAAATATATAAGTAATTAAATAATTCTTAGAATTTATTTCAAATCTGTTATAAACAATCATATTTATACATATATTTAAGATATATAAATGTAAAATATGCCTTTAAACAGGTTTCACAAGGATTAATTATCGCGCGAAATTTATTAGTGGTAAGCGGATGTGATTAGATAATAAATGTTGAAAAGAGAGATAAGGAGTCAGAAGGTTTATGAGCTTTCATATACAACAATATACGCGTGTAAGTAGAAAATCTTATAATCCTGTCCTTTCCCTTTGTCCCATTGTTTGTCTTAGCCCCTCTCGCTCACAATGAGTTCCGTACATTTTGTCATCTGCCATGATGGCGTCGGGATGGTCATGTTTCTACTAGACAAATTCAGCTTTCCTTCTTATCTCAAACCGCACATTTGACTTTCTCTATTTCATTTCCCTCATCGTTAGTTCGAGTTTCTTTCATGAAGCTGATCGCTACATAGTTTAATAAATTATTATGTACCTTTTAATTGACAAAAAATTTAATTGAGATGGATTAAAAATATATTTTATATTTGAATAATGTGTACTAAAGCGGGTGGAATAATTAGGTATGTAGAATAGAGACATAAGGTCTCGAGGGCGGTTTCCTCCTATCAAATAAATCTGGAGTTGGCCCATTAAATAAAGTGCCATCGTCTTCGTCATTTGGAGCAGGAGCCAATTCCTTTGTTCTTTTCCCCCTTGAAAGTGGATAAGGCGTCTTCATCTTTTATCTTTCCTCCATCATTTCCCACGCTTGGGTTCTAATGGAGAAATCCATTAAAATTACTTTGGTGGTGAGTCTTATGGAGATACTTCACCGTGGCTCTTGTCGTTCTTCTCCCTTAATTTCCGTTCTCTTCATTCAATCTTGGTCGACACTCTCACCCACTTTTATCATCTCCATTCAATGAAGGATAGAATTTCTCCATTAACTCTTCACTTTGCTCTTTCCAAGAACCGAAGGCCCATTATGAATAAACTTCTCAAATTCCATTTTCCCTAAAACTTCTCAACTATTTTTCCCCTCTTATGCTCAAAATCTCACTTTGCTCATCATAACACACTTAATTAGATTAACACTCCCAATTTATTGTAAATTTAAAATTACCAAATAAGTTTCGAAACTAAGTGGATATGAAAGCCATTCAACTATGCATAATATAAATAAAAGCAAGTTTTCTAATTTTGTCAAACTTTCCTTTTGATTCCTCTTTCAAATGAAATTTCAGGATGTAAGGTTAGAAGAAGGAAAAGAAAGTAAATTTTGTTAAGTATTATTGAGTGAATTTAATCTCGTGAACTGTTTTATCTATGTAGTCTCATTCACGATATAATATTAGGGTACGGATACTAAATGCAAGATATAAGAACTCCGTTTTCTAACAGTAAATAGGAGCCATATTCCTTATGTATGTTAGGTGTTGTATAAACTAGAGAAACTAATGTAGATACGACGTACATCACCGAAGACATGACAGGATGTGCATGAATAGTCTGGGTGTATTTTAGTGTATGTGTGTGCGGAAGGAAGATTTTCTCCTTAAGGCTCCAAAGGGTTGGAAAGTTGGAATGAACCCACAGTGTTTGTGTGTAGGAGGAAAAGATAAAGTCAGCCTCGGACCCACACACATAAAGTTGCAAGTAAGGAGTCAAAAGGCGCCTTGATAAATTGAACCCTAAATGAAAGAATGAAGGTAGCTTTGAAGTTTTAAGTTTAGGGCTCTCTCTCCCAAATTGAAAATCAGAGAGGAGGGAAGTCGGAGCGAGAAGAAAGAACTCAATGGCTGCTCTTTCTTTAACTCCTCTTCTAATATAGAGAAGAGCATGAGGGGAGAAGATATAGGATACTTATATCGACTCTGCTCACTTGATTTGAGAACCAGGATAAATTAGACTTACCTTATCGCTCAAACTTTTTACTAGTCTCTATTATGCATGCAAAGAATACTCAAGGGGACAACTTTCACTTTCAATAGGATCCTCTTAAGTGAATTCCCCTTATACCTTTCCTTTATAATCATTCCTTTTGAAATTTTAGCGGCTTCAATTAAAATTATCCATTAGGAGCGCTCGAACTTTTCTTTCCAACGAACGAACAGCCTCATTAACATATTGCACAAAAAACTCGCACATCCACATTGGGTGCATATACTAACGGTAGAAACTAATTAAGTACAGCTACCTTTTAATATTTCAATATCATTCATGTACTTGAATCTTCTCTTTAGAATAGTATATGGCAATGAACAGATATCATGCTCCATTTATTAATCAAAATACATTTATGTAATTTTATATTGACTTTTACAAACAAGTAAAACCACATTTTAGTGACTAGCATCGCGTTCATTAAAATATAAATGATTTTATCGGTTTGCATCAACAAACAAAATTAATCTTTACACATGGATTCAACTTACTAATACTTCATTATAAAATACAATGTTTTATATGATTTTGCTTATAGGTATATGAATGTGTTTATTGTATACACTACACATTGTACATGTATGGTACTTACGAGTATTACTAAATCAAGGATACTCTCATTAATTTTTTTCAAAGTGCTTAAATTCCGACAATCTTTTACTTCTATAAGGAAAAATCATTGAAATATTTTATTCTAGTAAATCAGAATTGCAGAATTTTTTTTAACTTAATGGGTAAAATCCCCTATTGAAGTTTACTTAAGTAAGTAAACATGCTTTAATATCGTTTGATAAAAACACACGTTTCACTTTCTCTTGGTTCTTGAGAGATGTTTGCTTTCAGGAAATTTCTCATTCATTTCATTCTCACAATGTATTCCTTATGCAAATATTCATTTTCTTTCTAAACCATTCCCTTTCTTATCTTCTTTCCCTTTATACCTTAGGGGAATATGATGATAACCAGAGGATGAAAGGACTTTATAGCCACACGTGCTCGCACCTATCTCTTTTGTTTATCTTTATCCTCGTAGGTCATCTTATAGCGCATGCATAATATGCACCATTTGAACCTTATTATACCTTTGGTAATGCTAATGGGAAGTTTACATGATTTATTCAAGGTAGCAAGTAACAAATATAAAATGTTTTTCCTTACCAATATTCATTTACTCGTATAGGATTACAAGTACGAGAACATTATATATAAAATTTATAAATACTTACGACTATCGTATAAATGTTACCTTCTCAAGATCTCTATTGTACTTATGTAACAGTAGCATTAAACCTTGTAGTTTCATAAATCTGTACACGTGCAAGATGGATAGTTTTATAGTAGTTTTATGGGTTATATTTTTTTACTCAACAATGTTTGTATTTAAAAGTTTAAAGCCAAAAATCGAAGGTGATCGGGTTGATCTATGTTGAGGGATAATGGAGCAATAAAGCTATTAAGAGCTTCGAATTTAAACCCTGCCAAATAAAAATGCACCTCGTAATTTATTTAGAATGTGGAGAGTCGGAAAATCATTTGTTTTGAATTGAAGAAAGAAGGCGAGCTTTGGGATGTTCAAAGGAACTTTGAAAGTTTTATGGATATTAAACGATTTATGAAGGCCATTATATTCCGACCTTATTTATTACATGCAATCTCATCTTCTAGAGTATCTGTATTGGAATATAGCTAAGATCATTTTTGTATCAAAGTCTATTTAGAGAAAAAAAGATTTCTTAATCTCATGAAATAGTAAATAATTCAATTTTTAATTCCTTCTTCATGATCTGGATATTTTAATAACGAAATCAACAATTATAAAAATGGCTTAACGATCCGATGACAAATGGCATGTTTTGGAATATTTTAATACTCGAAATATGAAATCACGGAGACATATATTTCAAGTATCAAAAATGGGTAATATAATTTAACTATGCGGTTACAAGTCGTTATTCCATAAGCCATATTTTATGTTCTTAAGTCGCTCGACCTGAGAGTATGGTATGTAGGAGAAGGTGAAATATTTGAGTTGACTCTCCACTCTGACATTTTCTCCTTTAAAGTAAGAGATTTATCCTGTACTAACGGTTCTTCTCATTTGACCTTCTTTTTTTTACAGCCGAGCGGGCCACTGGCGACTCCGATCTCGTATTGGCAAATGGAAGAGGTCTACGTGGTCATCAGATGGGATTCCGGGAGGCGATATGTCATCCGCATTCTTCTCCCCGATGGATCTCTTTTATTACAGGTCTTTCTTTACTTTGACTTCACTTGACTTCCGCCCTCATGCAACATTGCTTTCGCCCTTAATGCCCATATATAACCTTTCATATTCTTTCACTTTTCTTTTACAACCAGCTCTCTGATAAATATGAGACTCCTCTCTGGGCACTTCACCCTACATGTATTTTATGAACACTTTTCGAGATTCATATTCTAACCTGTATAAAAGGCAATGCATTCCTTATAAGTGAGCCATCAGTATTTATTCGCACGTATTTCTCATACGACTTTCTTCATTTTGGACATTTCAAAGGTTTGTTGAGAAGTAGGTGGGTATAGTCATGTCGAGGAGGATGGTACTCCTATGTTCATATTTATAAGACCTCTTTACCTCTGGTATATCTTTCATGCCTTCTCTGTCAACGGCCTAGCTGATTACATCTTCTTTCCTCACACTCCATTGAATCAGCTAAAAAATATCATATCTCTATTCGGTCCATAATATAGAAAACGAAAAAAACTTATTCCGAATCTTTTCCGGTACGAACTCCAAACGTGTTTCTAATACTTTCATTGAGATGGAATCATTGAGAGGTTAACGTAAGCTCAAATGACATCTTCATTGAAGGATGATCAGAACGAATTGTATATCTTTAGAATAAATTAACTATGAGACTAATAAATATAAAAAATAAGACGTTTTGAATTTTGATTGGTTTCGATTTATGAAATACAAAATACAAAATACAAATTACACAAGTACTTATACAAGTAAATATTCAATATAAATTATGAAAATATAATATACTTCTAGAATAATATGAGTAATTTGAAAGTTAAATCCTTCCCTATACTCTTGGGAAGTTTATTTAATATTTTTACTTTTTGCAAACAAAACATAAATTCTAAGAATATATAATAATAATAATGTATATAATATATTAATATTAATTACTTCTTCAGTAAAGTAGTAAATAAATTCGGTTAAAAGTGTATAATATGTAGTCATCACATAATGCATACAAGCATGGTAGAAGATTATAGCTTTGAAAACCTTATGATTAATTAAATTGAGAGAAAATGAGAAGATTAATTAAAAGGCTGAATGAGATATTAGGAACATCAAAGAACTTGAGTGATTAATCAACTTATAATAGTCGATGATTCTATATAATAAACAATATTATACTTACTTATCATTTATTATGAATAACATATCTTGTTAGTTTTATTAAATAAGATGAAATGTAAAACCTTTATCTATACCGTATTTAACATCAATATTAATACGTTTACGATCTTAAATTTTCAAAGCCTTATTTAATATGCTTATTTATTAAAATCTTATCGATAGTTTGGATCCGTGGAAAAGAAGAGAATGTTAAAGGACCGAAATTTCTATCCTTTCCATGCTAAACCTTACCTAACCCTAAATAATGCGACATGCTTTTTTCAGTCTCTTTTCGGTCCTTTAGTCTGTTCCCCGTGTCTAGGAGTAAATACACAAGCTAAATCAATAAAATTATCGGGATCAGACTAAAGGACCGAAAAGAGACCGAAAAAAGCATGTCGCATTATTTAGGGTTAGGTTAGGTTTAGCATGGAAAGGGTAGAAACTTCGGTCCTTTAGCATTCTCTCCTTTTCCACAGATCC
>VJMY01000391.1:0-47189 GCA_009869795.1 Neelides sp. FZ-2019 | reverse complement strand
TTTTCCACAGATCCCCACACACGTTTAGTAAAAAAAAACCTGAAATGAATATTGATTCTTTAATGATATTTATGTTAATGTGGAATACTCATTAGTAATTAGGTGCTTAATTATGATGTTATGTATTTCTATCTAATGAAAGTTTTGTGTAAGTTCAATACGTGAATACGAATTATGTTATGTTTATTACAATTCATACACGCATTTTATAATAAATATACTTACAACAATAACCCTAATGCTAAATACAATTTCGAGCAAAAGTTTAAGAAATATCAGCATAGAATAATAAATTGAACACAAAAAGAAAGAAAGTTGAGATGAAATGAGCATGAACTTTCCCTGGTTCTAACAAAGGGACGAAGGTCTTATTCTGAAAGAAGCTCAATGCGTAAAGGAAATTATACATTGAACTCCTGCTGCTTGCATCTTTTCTTCTACTCAAAGACGTCAAGGGAGTGTTTGTCAAATATGACGATATTTAATTTTATTTTAGAATCTGAGTATAGTCTTACATAGGTATATTCACCTAACAGAAAAATAAGTTGTTCACCATGATGTTTTTCTTGAATGTTCTTACATTTGGATATTTTTGAATCTCCTTGCGTTTCAATACTCATGGTTCTCATTCTCATTTCTCTATCAGTTTTAACTCGAAAGAGTTTCCTTTCATCTTTTTTTCATTTTTTTCTTTGAGTTCAAAAGAGTTAGACATTAAGATTGTGTAGGAGGAAGGAGTGCGGAGAGACGGGAAAATGTGTGATGTGCGGCATCGTTAGAAACACACAATTGAAGTGAGCGAGACAAAGCTTTGAGAAGGCTTTGAACTCTCCAATCTTCATTTGCATAATGTCATCGGGCCGTGAAACGATGGAATAGTGTCTTAGTCTTCGTGTATATATGTGTTTGAGGCCAAATGAAAATTTTCCCATCCTTCCCAATAAAAATTTACGAAGCATGAAATCTCTCGGGATTCTCATTTCAAGTCAAAAGAACTCCTTGGTTTTTTTGAATCTTCATGTAGAGTCAACGTTATCACAAAACAATTTGGAGCAGCAGTCCCCATTAGACAAATTGAATCAAATGCCATGAGGGCATATTACATATCATTTTGGAAACCTCTTTATCCCTCCGCTCACCCAAGTTGTGGGGATATGCTTAGGCTAGGAGAGAATTTTAGAGAAAATGAGGAAATGGCCTATCAAATTTTATGCGGATGTTAGTTCTTGGATTTCTGACTTTTAGTTTCGGGCGAGGTTTGTACTTTGTATTAAGTCAACGAAGAAACAAAATAAATTTAACCATATGCAATTGTACATTTTACCACATTACCATATAAGAACATAATGTTTGAGGCTATGGCGAAATAGTGTTGATTCGTAAGGATTTTAATATTCGGTTTCTGAATAGGCTTATATTATTTATAATTACTATTAGAATCTTGTGGTTTCTTCTATTAGGTTTCATTTTAGGAACAATAATAATAATACTGGGTATTCACAAGAGATTACATGGAACATGAGGAAATTATAATTTAAAGTTTTTGCGAAGAGAAAAGTTTCCTCATGGGAAATAATTAAAATTTAACATTTCTTTATTCTTAAACCATTTTTGGAAAAAAGCCATATGACGTGTGGATTATTCTTATATTGCATTCAGAGTATTCAAAGATGAATGATAAGCCCCAATTATCCAAAGAATAAAACCCTTGAATATATGATTAGATAATTGCATTTATATTTCTATTTTATTTCATCGTAAATTGCAAAATCATGCGAAATATTACAATATATTTATTTATTTTGGAAAACTTCATTTTCTTTTATTCGTTCACTAAATATTTATTATTTTCTTTTTACTTGTTTTGAATACCTTTATCCCTATAATCCATAGTTCTTGTAAAGTCAAGTATAAATGGTTCTTCGGTTTTGCTGATATATGTAGTGTTCTGATTGCTTGAAGCAATATGTTTTCCAAACTCGAGTTCCAATATCCTCACGACGGAAGACGTCTTCTTTTGTAAGGAGAGCCTTGAATGAACTCTGGTTTGGAATTAATTCATCTGTGTGCGGCTTACTTTTTGCTCGCGAGAGTGTCAGGCGTGGAAACGGGGTGGTGAGACGACGATATATTGGAGATAGATTAGAGATTCGTGAAAGAGCTCTTGATTGAAGGGCTCGAGTTTGTTCGGGAATAAGTTCTCGCGAATCGAATCTCCCGAGATTCTGAGCAGACTTAGGAGGAAAATCTCGGAGCATAATGGGCTTATAAGAGGAGACTTGGAAGGACTTAGTTGGAAATGTGACTTCTCCTGTCCCTTTTATTCCTTCTATTCAGTCACATACGAGGGGCGACCTGGAAGGACGTCCATACATGGGAAATGGAAAAGATGATAAGCCTCCATTATATTCTCAACTTTCAGTCCAATTTTCCCTTCACCTCACTCGATATCAATATCACGTTTCACTTAATGTCCCTAGCGCTTCCGCTCTCATCCTCATTCAATTTTCCCATTCTTCATTCAATCCAAAGAGGCTTCACTCCTAATTTCCATCTCCACTCTTCTCTTCACAAGTCAATTTTTTCTATTAGTAAAGCTTGAGTCATTTGATACTTTTTGATGTCGCGTAGGATGGTAATACGCAGAAATTGTCACAATTTAACCCATGATACAAAATTAAAATCAATACCTACTTTATAATAGTTATAATATGTACTTACTACATGTAAAAATTGTATGAGTTATAATAATATAATACATACATTCTAAATATTTTAATAGGATTAACCATGGATGTTTTATCTAACATCTTCTTTAGCCTTCTGAGTGTGAGATGAGCCTTTTGGCTTTGCTAGATAAGAAAATGGTAGTATTCCGAAGAGACCCATGAAATGCATAGCGGTGTGCGATAGGAGATTTCAGCTCATGTCGAACTTCACTTCCTCCTTGTAAACTCGCACTTCGTGTCGTGACCAATGACTTTCTCTTCATGTCTTGTACTCGCAGAAATGATGTCTTGGCGAAATATCTTGTCCAATCCTTAGGAATTCTGATTACCTTGTCTAGATGTGATAAACTAAAGGAATATTTACACATTCAATTCCAGTATTCCATGGCTCAAATTCTTAGGATAGCGTTAAACTCACTTCATTCAGATTCGCGCAGTTACATTTATCTTCACTCTTACTTTAATATAAATGAAATTGTAGAGGAGAAAACATTTCTAGCTGGTTCATTCCACTGCTCATGCTATGCTACACGGAGAGCTGATGTAAAGGTATAACATTTCAAATGGAGACACTGTATAAATACTGTTAGACCAATGTGATATATCAGTATTAGATTGATGGTATTTTTCTTCTATTTTATACTTATTATTTGTTCAATTTACAAAGTGTGAGCTCTTCAACTTTATATTTTATAGAGGAGACTTACATATATCACGAGTGGTTTATATTTATAAACTAAAAGTGTTACCTTACATTGTGTTAAAAAATTGAAGCACAAGAGAATTTTATTTCATTGTATTTTTCGTTTCGTCTATCTCGTACATTACATTTTATAGAAATGTGAAAATTCGGAAATATATTTTTAATGCAGGAACCATTCGGTGGTTTTCAACTTGATTAAGAAAGGAATATTTAGAATGCTCGTGGGCTTCTCTGTCTTTTTTATATCTTGATATATTTCTTGTTTAAAAGGTGAATCTCATCCCCAAGCGGCATCAATGGGGAGAAGAGCCATGTACTAGAATCATGAGCAAAATACGAATTCCCAACTTTTCTCTCGATGTTATTGTTATCTTAGTACTTATTATTCCGGAACGATGCTTTTTTACTCGCTTCTTCATTCCTCTTCGTCAACATTTTTTAAGCATTTTTGTGGTAAAATTGATTGGAAGGGACAGGTAGTAGTTTTTGAAGCGTGTCAACACTCAATATTTCTCACAAACTTATAATCTATAAACATGAAATATGGAAGTCGTGGCAGGTTCGAGTGTAAGATGCGACATGTGGAATCTTCTCAATTCATAACAATTTGCGATTGTCTGTGCGTTACATTTTAAGGGCACATGACATCTCCAAAAAAAGTTGAGTTGTGCTAGATATTTTTACAATTTTTATTTCATAAATATAATATTAAATTGTGATGAGTTGTTCAATTTTATTCAAAGCGTTGTCCATTTATTTTGAAGTCCCTACTGAAATATAACTCAAACGGAATCTCATGTGTAGGTAAGGGCTCATTCAAAACTGACATCAGTGCGGAGGGTGGGTAGAGGTATGATTTTGGGGAAAAGTGATGATTTACTGTGATGACGTCCTATGGAGGGTGTGTAGGTAGGGGTCAAAACCGGTCCAAAAAGTGATGACGTCAGCTTTGAATGAGCCCTAAGTGTTGAATAAGCCAATAATGTGTAGTAAGTGTTTTCAAAAATCTTTTTATTGATTTTATACTATTAAAAATTTACGTGAAAATGCAAAAGGGCCTTTCAAAATCCACGATGTGATGCAAACAATGTGTAAATGTAGGTGGTTTTTTATTAATGTGAGAAGGTCAGGAGCGGAAGAGGAAAAGACTAGTGAAAGCTGAAACCTCATGTTGAATAATTTACTAACTTTAGATTTCTTTCCCGTCTCTCTCAACCCTTTTTTCTCATAAGCTCATGGTAGACAGACAGATGGAAATTCCCACTTTGGTGTATAGTTAATAGGAGATGTAGCTCAACTCGGAATCAAATCCAAGAGAAGCACTTGAAACCTCTTCGTTCAATTTCTCTCCACACATGTTTAAAATTTATTTCCAAAGGGTTGGGTTTGAAAATTAAATTTCACATCTCTGGATCCGCTCTTCAGTTTCAGGCTCTCCAGGCTTTATGAAGACTCCTAGTGAAAACCTGATTAAAGAATTTCTATCCCAATTCTTCCTCCACATGTTCTAAATAAATGCAATTTTCTTCAATAATTCCATATATACCGAGTTCAAAAAGGTGAAATCCTATAATTGGCTCTTATTTAAATAGAATGTTATACCTGATTAATAGAATGATTTGATTTTAAACACGTTGTCGATTTGAGATATGGAGTAGACACTGGGAGGATTTTTATAACCATCTGCTTATTTGGCTCAGGATCAATTAAGAAATTGAGATCGATAATCGGACGATAGGTCGAAAATGCTATATAATATTGAGTGGAGCAAAAGAGGCAATTTAATAAAAAGTCATTTCGCATTCTCTTTTCTGTTTCCTTTGAAGGCTCTGAAGGAAAAAATACTTATCAGAATATTCGGTATAGACATCAAGCGACGTTTTAATGTCAGTTGGCTATAAAATTCAAGCATTATGGACTTGTTTGGAAGGAGATGAAATTCGATGAACGAAACTCTCTTTTGGCATTTTTCTTCAATCACTGTCAGATTTATAGGGGGAAAAGGTTCCAATTGTCGGTCTTCCTAGGGATTTGATTCGTATTGGAAAGTGATATTAGTTAAAAATATGGTCCTTCGACAAGGAAGTTGGCCTTGTGAATGACGTGAAGGGAGATAAGAGAGATAAACATAGGGTTTTTTGAATGTTGGCCAATTTCGCCCGCTTGCCTCTCCTAACTTGGTTCATTGCCCTTTTTCCACTTGGGTCTCTTCATCGTTCTCCTCCGGAATGGGAAATTTGAAAATTTGGAGAAAATCTTTTCCTCCACTCTAAATCGCGAATTTTCACATGCCAGCGATCTTCCTAGAATTTATTTTCCAAAGATAATAATATAGTCAATTTTTTAGGCTTATTTAAGTCAATGGGTATACATTTACATTGACATGTTTTCGAAATTGGAAAATAGCTCTACTACATGAATACAATATAATAAAAGTTCATTAGTTTATCGAGATAAGAGAGTTTCTCAATGTAAAAAGGGAGTATGTTGTTCAATTGGTAAGTTTCATTCAATAAGGCATTTAAATTGAAATAGATTGAAGCGACAGGAGGCGACAGGACAAGTGAGTTGATTTCCAATGTAAACCGTATGGTCTCCTGACGGCAACTCCACATGCGAGCTTCATTTGAAATCGGATTGAAAAGTTAGTTAGGGTCTCTCGTCAGTCTTCATTACGAGATTGGAGGATTATTATTCTTTGTTACAATCTCTCTTCATTATTATTATGATGATTAAACTCTCTCACATGTTGGAGGAACATTTGAAGCAAATGGGCCTTTCACACGACTCTTACTTTTTCAATATCAACTCTTGCGGAAACTCCTGAGAATTTGAGCTTTATTAAGCATATTACAGCTCGAATCGAATTCGCCATCAGTTGAATTCGTTTTTTAATTCGTTGTTCGAAAGGTGTGAAAAAGGGTGATAAGAAAAAGTTAGTAAAGTTAATTCACGCAATTTGCATATTACTGACAGAAATGAGATTACTTTTATCATTGCAGTAAAAACATTATTTAATTTATTAGCTTTTTCTTTATAGTCCTTATTCATTTCTTTTAAATTATTATTTAGTAAATATTATTTACCATCTATCATTTATTATATGTAATATTGAATGTCAATATTGACTTATGATTTGTGTTAAATTGTAATAAATTTCTTCTTATTAGTTGGTTAGTTGAACAAACACCGTTTCTACCAGGTACGCATACTCTTGGCACATTCATATTGTGCTTATGTTAAGCTTTTTGAGAAACTCACTTTGTATGGCAAATTACCTGCAGGAGCATTTTTTCATTCAGATTGACACATTTGACACTTTCTTATAATTCGCATTTCGGCACTCTTGAGAATATAAAGTGAGTTTTTGAGTAAACTACAGGAGTTCTCAAACTTCTTTCTTCCATTTTTCTAACAAGCTTATTCCATAGTTCACCGACATGCATTTGCCAGAGTGTTCACACATGAACAACCTTAAAAGATATTGTATATATCCTTGTAGTATTTTGAATTACCCTGTAAGATTTATGAGAAAAGAGGAAAATTGTATATTAAAAGAATTGATTAATTACACATGAAAAGAAGGGAATCAAATGAGTTTCACAAAGTTTATCGATTCTTTCCCTTAATGTCATTTCTTCCTTCGTAGCAAGGTGGTTACAAATTACTCTGTATGGTTCTCTCGTATTTCGTGACTTTCTCTTGATTTCTCAATTTGAAAACTTTCTTCCCGACATTATTCTCCAGTTCCAGAGTAGACATTCTTATTAGGTGAATGTAATGAACTATAGCTGAACTTGATAAGAATACCCTATGGGCCCATACTTCTCATACGACAATACGAATGCAATATGTTTAATTTAAATAATGAATATACATCTTGAACTATTATCTATATACCTACCGTCTGAAAAATCTTGTTTTGTATTGAGATATGCATTGAAAGTATACTTATTTGACTTTAATAAATATCCGACACGACGTCAAAAAAGGACTTGAGGCACTTTTCTTAAAAATTTGTATTCCTGTTCGATTTTTCTGAAATTTGGATATGTTGTAGAGGGGGTCAATACAAACAACTTTGTCCATGTCAGAAAAAAATCTGTCGAGCCATTTGACCTGTAGGTTCGATGCCGGGTGAGAAAATGCATAGGGGTAAATATTTGAGAAGTTAGCAAGTAGTCCGACGCATGAGAATCTTGAAACTTATCCAAATGTATCCTATCTGATAGAGCTCGTTGAAAACCCCCGAAATCTAACTTTTTATGTATTTTTCATTTTTCAATCTTAATTATACGCATTCAAAAAATTTCAAAAAAATCTCTAAATTTAAAAAATGAGTATATTAAGTAAATGAAAAGAGTTAGATAACAACATTTACATCTCAATTAGTTCCTACACTATATTAAAACAATAAGTAGCATCAAATTTTGCATAAAAAATACTTTTTCAAAAAAATGTTATTTTTTGAAATTTCAAAAATTATTAAAAAATGGTAGCCGGTCTATTTCCATTGTTTTTAAATTTATAATAGAATCTTACATCACATACACAATATTACTAATAAAAAGTAAGGAAATAGACCGGCTACCATTTTTAAATTCATATTGAAATTTTGAAAATTTCCTGTGTGTGTATGTAAAACACTAGGGGGATGGGTTAAAAAGGGGTGGAAATGGCCGAAAATGTACTCCTCCACTCCTGCCGCGCACTAGATCGCGATATTTCCAGTGACCGGAAGGCCAAATAATTACCCATAGGATTAATACCACTCGCCACTTTCGATACCCCACCCCACCCCACCCAACTTACGTCCACTCATTCACCCCGTCAATGCTTTTTCAACGTGAACTTCGTCCGAGCCGGCAGATTTTTTTGACCTGGACAAAAGTTGCCCTCTAGAACATATCTAAATTTAAGAAAAATCGAACAGGAATACAAAATTTTTAAGAACATGTACCATGGTCCTTTCGAGGAAGGTATTTATCCAGCCAAAATCTATATACGTGAATTTTGAAATTCGTTTGCGACATCCTCATGACTAGAGAATTAGAGCGTGAAGTGAAGAGCATTCCAGTAATATTTCTAACCCTAATGTGTAATCGTTGAAAATTTTGAAGGTGATTACATAAATTGGAGAAACTTTCGTTATCTCATCTTGACTATCTAGTAAACATAATAGGAAATACTGAAGAGAAAATTAGAATATTACTCCCAAGCCTACACACTTTTTAATAATGTTAAACCGAGTTCTTGATGAACTTACATCATTACACAGCTAATATCCTTATTGCTACGATATAAGATTCTCTGAGAAAGTAAAGATAAGATGAATAGTTCCAATATTTCACTATCAAAACTTTATTAAAACTTTGTAATTTGAAATTTTGTCTATTATAAACACATGTGGTTACTTAATTTTTTTTTACTTTATTAGGATGATACTAAAATTGCCACATTTGTGTAATTTTGATTATTGTATAATTTTTTGCGAAATATTTAGTTGAAATATAGTGAGTAATAGTTGTTCGTGCTTATATTGTAATAAAGGGATTAGAAAAATTTATGAAGCTTATAAATTTAAATAAATAAAGTAATAAATAGGTGCGATAAGGCGAAATAGTCGTTAGAAGCTGGAGCTTTTGAGCTTAATTAAATCTACAGGAAAACTATTAACTCCAAATTTCGCTGTGGGATTATATTTAATGTTTATTTGCTCTTTAATCATCTATTATAAGTTCATGGCTCTATTCACAGCTCTCTTTCTTATGAAATTAAGAGAAGTTTAATAAACTTCGAGCTCTTCAAGCTAACTCTTAATGACTTTTCTCTTCCTTAATTTAATTGCTCATTAAAGAGATTTGAGAAAAAGAGAAACGGAAACAATGCATTGAATAAGTCACCATATTTGAAATCTTTGTTAAATTAATAGAAGTAAAAGGCTAAAAAGACTAATATAAAAGACAATTTATAAAAGTATGAAGTTTAAAAATTCACACAAATTAAATAAATTATTATATGTTTAAGCAAAAATTTTTTTATTTTAATCCAAGATTTGCACATCGCTTCCTCCAAAATTTAATAATATTGTAATTAGAATATAACCAATTGCTTATATTTCAATTGTTAAATTAAAGCTTAATGTAATAAAAGTTATTCTGATTGATGCGATTAGAAGATTCAAGTTCTTCTAAGTTTTATCAAGAACTTTAAAAGTTTAATGAAGTTTCTAATCACGAAAATAGATTTGAAAGGAACAAGTGATTAATCAAACTTTGGATAATTTCTTTTCTAGAGTTCAAATTAGGATTCAACTTTTCCAATCAACATTATTGAAATGTTTCAAAACCTAAGAATTGTTATTAAATTGTCGTAAATTGAGTAATTGAGTAAATTCTGGAATTACTATCACAAATCTTCATCGTCGCGCCTAAATATTACATGTATTGAAAATAACATAACTATTATTAATTTCATGAGAATTCATTAAATATTAATTTACTAGTTTAATTCCACGTATTTATTGTGATGTAAAATAAGAAAAATTAAATATCATATTTTAGATCATAAAGTTAGCGATAGAGTTAGGAAATCTTGGTTTGGAACATGTTGATATACTACGAGATATAGCTATGTTTCTTTAAAAAGTATAAAGTTTATATGAGAGTTAATTAGGAAGATTCTACTCAGCTGGACCCACTAGACCTGACAATGAGTGACATTGTGGGAGCGTAGAAGTTCCTTGTTGAAATTAATTAGCCCCCAATCTGACTTTTACGACATGAAATGATGTATGATTCCAAATTCTATTCCTTCACATTAATTCTTCTTCCCTCTCCTTTTCATGGTTGTAGTTAGTAAATCTCTTACTTTTCTTCCTCATAATCTCTTCAGTCTGGTTGGAATGTTCTTGTTCTTTACTAATTTAATTAGACTCGTCAGGACAAGTGTGAAATATGTTAAATTATTAGTGCGTTCAGCTTTTGATGAGTATTAATGCCTCAATGCCTTGTACTTTTTAGGTATGGATAGTACAAGTATGCCGATAAAATGGACGATATAAATGTGAATATATATTTCGGAAACGAACTCTTCTACTATATAGGCATATTTTATAACAATTACATTTCATGGGTGATATTTCTTCAAACCGCAGAACACTCAAATTCGTGGATGAGCAAATTGTAGTATGTAGCTTAATTAATAGTAATTAAACTGCTGAGCAAACATTCGTTCCTACAATATATGATTTGAGAAAGAAGAATATAAATTAAGAGAGAAGATGAAGAGAAAGTTAAGTAAGTTGAATGGTGAAGATGTTGAATGATATAGAATGGACAGTTTGTATGGCCCAGATCAATTAATTTCTCTCCTTTCTCTTCAAAAGATACTTTCAACAGCAGATGAAGAATCGATATTGAAAGATTTGCTACAAGATCTTGAGTCTGGTTCACTTTAGATAATAAATAGTCAATGTCCTTATACATAGTTCAGTTATACCACTAGTATTGATAATAAAATAATACTAACTTTGGGCGAGTAGAATAGGTGAATTCTCTTACATAACATGATTACTACCATCCTAAAATACTAAAAAAATGCTAAAATATCATTACATATTAAATAGATATATCTTAAAAGTAGTAAACTATATTTCAATGTTGGATCCAGATAGGTATTTATCATGAATCTTTTAGTGTTGTATTATTTCTATTCTTTTTTCATTGTAATCCTGCATGGAAAATTAAGCTCAGCTTTTTTCAATTTTTATCATTATCCAGTGAAATTACTTTAGGTTTAGAAATGGCATATATAATTTAATGTTATGATATAATATTAATACTCTATTCTCTTTGATATTTATTTGAGATATGAAATTCATGTCTAGTGGAATCATTGTTTTATAAGCGATTATGCATAGTAGATCTTTGATTCAATTTCATAAGAAAGTAAAAGATTCTCAGAAATCTTCCTTATTGATTGAAAGCAAAATTCAATTTTCTTCCATGAACACTATGAAATTGAAGTCTATTGAATATTATTTATATCAATTTTAAAATTTACTAACTATTGAAATTTATTATATTTTAGAGTTCGAACGCTTATGTCCGTGATCAATGGTACCACTCCATCATTTGGAAAGTAAGTAAAATTAAAATTTTATACTTTATTCAATCAATGATAAGTAGTAGTTAAAAAGTAGGATATTTTATTTTCAATTTTGTTATAAATACAATCGCTTTGTAAATATGAAAATAGTATTAAAAGCAAAATTATGTAAATTATGTTCTATCTATACAGAGTAAAGATGAGAGTTTGCTGTTTGATGAGTGATGAGATTGAATCATGATATGATGATATGAAAATGCCCAGACATAAATAATATTCCTTATACATATTATCCATATCCTCTTATGCTGTGAGTCTATTTTAGTGCCACGTAACTGAATTCTTCGAATAGATAACGTAAAAAGTAATAAATACAAAGCCTTGCGTGTGAAATCATGTGCATCCTTCGACTTACGGTGAAAGTCAATAGAAGCTTTAGTGATTTTATTAAGATTTATTACTTATATTATAACAGAATGAGATGAATCGAGGATTTGTATATCCGATTAGAATGAATGATGTGTTCAGAAAAATGCTGAGATCTAACAATTTCTTTTATTTTCTATTTGCGAGTCCAATTGATGACGTTTTCCATTTGTTATATAACTATTGCGGATCATAATTTGAATTATTTTTATTATACTAATTAATTTTTAACTCATAAGCGAATATATGACTAATTTCATTAAAGAGTAGAGCCAATAAATAAATATCTTAAATATTATTATAACTAATTAAAAAGAGTGTTTTTCGGAAGAGTAGGTACAATAAATAATTTATTCTCACATATTTTTTAGAAAAACATCTTCAAGTACCAGAACTTAATGCGATCATCCAAAAGGCCGGAAGTCATCTTGAAAGAGTTGAAGGTAAGAAAATATATTTTTAGCTGCACACATTTCTACATTATTTTTTTCATACTTTTCATTTCCGTCGACTTATCATTTAACAAAAAATATCCACACAATTACATGAATTAAGTGTTCTTTATACTTATTCGCGGATATAACCACTCTAACTAAGCAGAATTGAATGAAATGCTTCAATTTTCTATTTGTAATTCAATTGGGAAATCCATAATGAACGCAGAGTAGCTCATAACTTTTCTTGTTGAGCTCTGAGAAGTTAAAGAAGTGTTTAGGTATATAAAAATTGAATCTTAAAAAAAGTTTTTAGTTGAGAAAGTTGGGAAGTTCTTTTGAAGGACAAAATTAAAAGCCGATTATAGCTTCGAGCATATCGTAGTAATATTAAAATTTGAATATTTAAATGAAACCTTGAGAGATGATAAGTATAAAGAAGCGCGTGGAGGCTGGAAGAAAGTTTTCTCAACTTCACGGTCCTTCCTTGTATGTTGTTGGAAATAATGGAGTTTTGAGTGAATGACAGAATTGAAAGGAGGAAATAAGTGAATGAGTTCAAAAGGAGGAGACAATATTCCTCATGATAAATTCCAAACTTTAGAAAAACTTTTTAGGATCTTTATACTATGTACTAGTTTCACGGGAAGGTTTATGTTTCGGCTGGAGAGGACACTTATTTAATTGATTCGAAAGCTGAAGTTTTGAGAAAGTTTTGTTCCTTATTACCCTCAGATTGGATTGTTTCCTTGAGGAATAAAACAATTAATTCTGTAAGGAGCTCAATTAAAAGTTAAATTAATAGAGAGACCAAATTCTTTCCCTTCTCTTCGCAAATTAATTTTTCTATTTTTTAACTATTTGCTAACAAACTCAATCTAGTTTCTTAATTGAGTTCTTTAATTGCTCGAATGAAATCTTTAATTTAGATTCTCTCTTCCTAACTTCATATTTTCTAGTTTAAACTTTATCTTATCGAAAAATTGACAATTAAACTTTTTGTTCTTTACAGGCCAATTCACCATTTTATGTCTTATCACAAAACAAAGTTTTCTTGAGAATATCAAACTATTATTGGATTTGAAAAGATTTTAAAATGGTTTGGATGAATATAGAAAATAATAATGGTGAATATTTTGACTCTTATTTGAGAAAGGAGATAAATGGGTTTCATGTGATCATCTATGCATAGGAATTTTGTGAAGCTGTCTGTCTTTGGAATGTTTATGGGAGGAAAGGAGAGAGAGAAATATTTATTGCTAATCCAAAATGTTCCCATCATCTAAAATATGTGTGTCTGGTTAATTTATGACTTCGTTTTAGCTGAAACAAATGTGACCAGAAAAACATGTCTGGAACACACAAGAATTTCCTTCCGCCGGAATTCACTTTACAATTATACGATAACTTATATCTACTTTTGATATTATAAATTTTTTATAGTCTTTTAATGCATTTATGTCCGTCTTCAAGTGTTATAGGAGTTCTAATGGTTGTTAATTGAAAATGCTTGTTCTTACCAAACAATTTTGAATATTTAACGCTTATTTCTTTTTCAATCTTTTCGTTCTATTTGATTTATGTAATATTGAAAATGTTCGATTTAGCTTTATCATTTCATAGATTTTTAATAGACTTGACATTGCCATTAAAGGAATTTTCTTCCTCCCTCTTAAGTGAATTGTAGGATTCACTTTGACTGTATAAATTAATGAATATATCATTCCAAATTCATGCATGATTGTCCTTTTATTTATTGAATGATCAATTCAATGAAAGCACTCGAGTATTGAGTAAATATAAAATGAAGGTTTTCAAGGAGTATTTTTTATCTTCGTATGGTTAAAACGTGAATTACATAAAGGCATATTTAGAATTCAAGACCCAAATCAATTTTATGCTACTGAAAGCAAAGAATTCGATATTAAAGCTCGGAAATGTAAGTAATAAAGAAACTTGAAAAGAGAGAGGAAGAGAAAAGCAAAGCTTTATATGCGTACATAAGTTTGTAAACATGACACTTTCAGACACTTTCAACTGTTGACAAAAGCTTATGAGAACATTGCGTTCTTTCAATGGGGAGACCGATTTCAATTCCGATTTCATAACACTCTCCTCTCTTTCTCCTTCAAATAGTATAATTGAAAACTTTCACGTGTTTTTCCTTTCTTCTTCAAAGATTTTTCTTTCATTGTGAGCTTATTTCACTTTTCTCAGGCTCTCTCTCACAGACTCACAATGCATATTTTCTCCCCGAGAATTACTTTCTTTATTTATTGAACAAAAGAGAACTTGCAATTCACAATGGTCATTTGAATTCTTGTGCTTCCCAGCATTAAATAAATTATTCCGAATTTTCTTATGTGCTCACTAACAATAAATACTTTCTCAAGCTTCTCTCTGCCTGCACGAGGGATAAAAGCATCTAGGTATATATGAGAAATAGTATTATTTATTTGAGTGCTTTGCAAATAATGCAGGATGAAAAACACGATTCCATTCATTGTTAAACAACTCTCAATTACACATGGAACTTACATTTGAGTTGGTAGGTATGCATTTATGAAATTTCATAAAAGAGCCTTCGTGAATTTCTCTTAACCTTCACGCATGAGGATTCTTGAAGACGTCGTTGTTCTGTAATGAGATTCAGAGAAATAAAAATTCTTAGCCATCTCTCCATGAGTCCTCATCAGACGTTTTAATGTCTCTGCCATTCAGGCCCATTTCCCTCTCCCACTCATGAAAAGTTTAAATGGAATGTGTAATAATATAATTGGGGGTTCGTTGGGGGGGCCGAGGTTCATTTTCATTAGTGATCAACTGTCTCATTAGGAATAATTATGTCAGATTAATTTTGTGGAAATCCAAGTTCCCCCTTCATGGCATATGAACTTCATGCTGTGCTCAGGCAGCTCAGGGGAAAGCGGATGCATGGCGGGTATTTATGCATTATTTACATATGGGAATACCTCTCGGTTATAAAGTAAATTTCGGGCCTTGTTGTCCTTTGTAGTAGACGCGGGGTCCTAAGAGAGAGATAAGGGGACGAATTCTTCTAGCAAACATTACGATCGAACATAATCCTCTTCCAAAGCGGATTCAAAGGAGACATTTACATTTTAGCTTATCCCAACTCAAAGCTTTGAGCCAAACCACCAGAGACACGGAGACCCCATATCTGTCACAACTATAGCTTTAGCTTCTTCATCCTGTTGTTCCTTCTGCTCAAATTTATATAGGACGGGGGCCTTGCAATTTTAAGCACAAATGCAATCACACGGCATTTCCTTTTATCCCAAAATCTTCATAAATTCATAATCACAAAAGATTTAAAATGTTGGACTTTTAATGTTCGAATAATTCTCATTGTGATAATACAATTGAAATGCAAGAAATGCAATTGCCTTGCGTTTTAAATTTAAGGTTAGAGGTTATGAAAGGGTCCTAAAATTTCATATTAGTGACACTTAATAAAACAAGGCGTATTCATATAAATCAACTATTTGTTCAGAATTTTGAGTCGAGAGAAACCAGGGTTGAAATTGAAATGCACTCGGCGAAAGTATCTGTTTGCCATTACATAATTCATGGGTCAAGTTGAAACTTTTCATACCTGATGAGTATATCGGGAATTCCGGAGGTTGGGAAGATCTGTGAAGCGGAAGCAGTGGGAGACGAGGACCGGATAATAATGAATGAAAACTGTTACGACGACCTCCGCTGGTTACATCTGAAAACTCAAACCGCCTCTTTGAACTCCTTAGCTTGAATTGAAGAAAATTCTCCAAAATCTCATCGCCGTCCAAAAAAACTTTGGCATCCCGAAATCCCAATAGGAAAACTAACTTAACCATCTTACATTTATTTGGATTGGGCTGTTTTACACGTGACTCAACGAGATAATGCGGAAAGCGTCGGAGATAATGATGAGGAATAGGAAGCCTTGTAAGTATAAGCTCTGGAAGAATAGAAAAAGGGGATTGTCCTTTAATTTAGTATATCGACGAAAACTTGAGGAGATGTCTCTTTCAGATGAGCAAGGGCTTTTGTGAGCTTTTCTTCCTCGCACAAGATGAGGGAGAAACGAAGGGAATAACATGGTTGGCTTGTAATAGGAAGAAAGACGTTTAGGATGAGACTCATGCAAAAAATCTTATCCACTCAATCTTGAGTATCTCCGGTTCAAGTCATCCATTCGTCATTGTCAGTTGAAAGGAGTTTAGAGCATAGGAAGTGACGCTATCCCGAGACATATTTTCCTATCAACTTCATCCACAGTGAAATGTGGGCCTTGTCTCTTGGTCGCTTTATAAAGAATTTAATTTTACCTTTTCGAGTCTTTATTTACGCTTCTCCTAACTTGGGGAAATGTTGTTTGGGTGTGAATGGAGAGGGCTTCTTGGCGGAATATAATTTCACAAGGATTTGGAAATAATCAGCGTGACGATGATTGACCAAGTTATTATGTAGGATATTATCATATAATGTATAAATGCATGAGGAAGTTGATATTCTTATTAAATTCCTCTTTCTTGACTCTCTCGGGTCCTACTCCTCGCAAATGATATGTGTGTCCGTCGAAATCCATATGAAGCTATGCATGACAGAGTTTTGGGTTTTGAGTCGGAATGAGGTTTTCGGGGGAAAGTTCGTTTCTCAACTCATTCGTGTGGGAATTGGGGGGTCTGGTTGGAATCGGAGTAAATGAAGATTATTCGTCTCCCTTTGACTCGCACTTTCCCCTTTTCCCTTCTCATTGTAAAGCATTTGGGAGGGAAAAAGCCTTCGATTTCGGCCCGAATTGGAGCAGTTACGAGAGCGGAGCATTTTTATTTTCTCCTTCTCTCCCACAGTTTCCGCCGCAAAGGCTGAAGGTTTTATCTCCTTACACTCCCACTGCCTCTTCCATGTACATTGCTCACTTTATTGGAGGAAATCAAGCTCGATAAAAATAATGGAATGCGCTTTCTCTTTATATATCATCAAGATATGAATGCATGCATTTGTATTATGTACCGAAGAGTAATGTGAAACTCGAGTCTATTTCAAAAACTCTATTTCGGACGAGGTCACTTGGGACGGAACTGGTCGGTTTGAGGAGTTATAAAGGGGAAAAACCAAGATCTGGCTCCGAGATGATAAGGGAGAAAAAATGAACGATTTGGCCCTCGTTATAAAAAATGGATCCATTAATGCTAATTTAAGTGAATTGTAGTCGACCATGGTTGGAGTATTAATAATAAATGCGCTTTCACCCATGGTAGTATGTTAATGTATTCAAATTAGGAGGTCAGGAGATATGTAATATTAATATCATAATGCCGATAGGAGAAATGACTATCAACTCCTTGCACACACAGCTTCACTCAATTTTTATACTCGAAATTGGGCTTGATGGCCATTATAACCGAAGGTTATGAAAAATCACATTGTCTCGAAAGCGGTCTGAAAACAAATAGGAATTTGTCCGCTAAATTTTTGTCGTTGTCGTTGAGTCGAGGAGATGAGACTTTAAGGAGGCGAGGGAAAGTGGTTTGAGAAAAAAGGGATCTAATGATGATCAAACCTTCAAACCATATTGAGAATAGCTCAAGAGCTATATAATCTATTATGACACGTCAATAAATTTTCCTGTCTGCTCCAGGGTAGGGATTCCGAGTCTTTTACATGTAAAATACATTCTGTGGGTGAATCTCGTTTCAATTTATGAAGAATGTGTGATTCCCTCATTGAGATTCACCTCACATGACTGTTTAAAAATTGGGGAATTTCCCCAGGTCCCCAAACACATGAGGAAGGGAAGAGACTCCGCGGCACCGAGTTATACTTAAAGGCCACAAACACCCAACCAAATGCCATTGTTCCGACCCAGTCCATTTATGACTCACTATTAGACTATTCTCTTATATTAATTTCATATTGAGTTCAGTTTTCTAATATGAAGATCCTCAATAAGAGCCAATGGTGGATCTCTCTGAGAGGAAAGGAAGATTGGAGTTTGTGATTGGAATATTGTAAGGGGACCAGACGGCGATGTCGGAGGTCGCGGCGGATGGGCTAAAGGCAATGTCCTATCTGCACTGTGTATTTCCCACACACTTTTCTTGATAGAAGATTGGGCCTGAACCTTGAGGTTGGTGGTTCGAATGGGATTTCTCCTTTCAATCCCGGGCGTGTTCCTGGGAATTTCACTCCGAGTTTTTTCTGCTCGTAGTGGATGGGTTTAAAGGAGATTGTGGGGACGAGGGCAGGATGGGATTTTCACACGGAACTTCATTTCACATTTTCCACACTCTTCGACAACCTTTACAAGGAGGAGAGAAGAAGGTGATATGATCCAGATTCTCATATAAAGACCCTTTCTCAAAGACCTTTCTCCACCACATTTTCACTTCACTCAACTCTCACTTTTACCTATATTTTCTCTTGGGGGTTTTATACTCTCTTTAATTGTTTATTAAAGTAGAATAAAAATGGCCCAATTTTATTTTCTAAAAAGGTATACCTCATTCAGCCCCGAAATGCACTCGAAATTAAAAAATCAAAAAATATTTTCTTATTAAAATACACACGTATAATAAATAATTAGCAGATAATAAAATCTCTAGCGCATTTCGGGGCTGAATGAGATATAACAATTAATTAACTAGTCATTTAATTTTTATATTATAAATTAAAATATTGTAAATTGTCAGAATTTATTTAACAGTTACATATTTCGCAGTAAGTAACTTAAATTAGGCTTAATTAAGGTGATTATTGAAAACATTTGATTCAATTTAAAGCTAAGGTTGTAAAAATAACTTTTACATTATAAATCGAGTAGGTATAGAGGAGAAAGGATGAGATTAAAAAAATACGTTGCTTTTTCTAAAACGACGTATGACACTGAGTGAGCCAATTCCTCTGTGCGTCGAGGAATTTTCAAATTGCGTAATATTGAATGGAACAGAATGCGGTAGTGATTTTCTTTCGATCCTTTGTCACATCCCAAACCTCTCCCCTTTGACACGGACATAGACACTCGAGATTCCTCGAATCTCAAACACACACATAAGTAATAACGGCCCATGTTCTTGGAATAAGAGCCCTCAGCTTCGTATTCGCCCGTATATATTTGACTAGAAGTCTTCTCAGGATGGATGTAATGGGAGATGGGTGATTCTAAGCCCCGGAACCTCTTTTTCTTCTCTCCAAACACACATTTCTGTCATGGAAAGTATTTCGGAGATAATGCGGCCTTAATGTTCTCTTTTCTTACACACATCGCCTATGTGGAAAGCTGTGCCATGGACAAGAAAGGGATTTCATATTACGTATCCTTTCCCCTATCTATATTATGTATGTACACTCGTACTCAACGATGGGTATTATGTAGTCCAACTTATTCACTTTCTCTTCGTTCTCGGACAAAAACGGAAGTCTGGCCTTTATTTAAGTAGAGAGCAATTTTATTTTATATCAGGAGGAAGGCGAGTATTAACGCTCTGAAATATGTACTATCATATAATACGCTCGCTCAGACGAGATATTAGGAAAAGAAATATTTGTATGTGTGAGTGTTCTGAGGAGAAGGGAGATTCAACGAGAGCTCTATGAGGAAATTATTTATGGCTAATTGCTCAATTTGTTCTCTTTTTACTCTTCTAGTTCTTCAGGAGTAAATGATGGAGCTTTTACTCTCAAATGGTTCAAGTTCCAATTTGCACATTAGGCCAGAACATATAATGCCAAACATGAATACGTTTATGATATCTCTATCAAGGGCAATCGTGCTTTCGTATCAAGTGTATGTGGAGCTTTAATGTGCCTGACATGAATCGATTCTTTTGTTCATTTCCGTTCTAACGAGGAAATAAAGGAATAAAACAGAAGTTGATTGTGTGATACAGATTTAACGAACGCTTGATGGCTCTTTGGGATCAATATTTGACTTTATGAGTTTTCCCATATGCTAATTATTTTTTTCCTTGTTGCGTTTTTATTTGAAATGAATAAATCAACTTTTGGTTTATGGCAAAATGACGTTTTGAATCATTTTGATTAAGTTCTAAGACGCTTTAAATAAAAGATGATTTTCTTAAAACATTACTTTATTACATTATTCAGCGAATAGCAAAAATTGCGATGGAAAAATTCGACTTTGAGCTCGTTTTTAGATATTGTAAGTGATGAACAAACTTTTGTGTTTTGAAAATTAACAATTTCATTCAACTTTCCAAGAAGAATGTGTTTAATTTCGTGGAAACTTTCCCAACTTGGGTTGTGGGCTCTTTAAGTGGGGATAAAGACGTAGAATAAATTATATTGTTTATTGTGTAAAAAGTAATTGGAATTCTCGAAAGTTATGTATGAACATTTGTATTTTTTGTTTTTCGCGAGAAGCGAGATGGGGAATGGATTTTTTTTCCTTTTCTCCCACTTGAGTCGTGCAAACGACGGTTAATGTGGGTATGAGTGTGTTTTGGAGTAAATTTCTAAAGGAATAAATTTCATTAAGAGAATAGGGGAAAATAAATCTTGATGAAGAGTTAATTGTTTCTTTGTTTGTAGTCTCTGGTCGATTTCGCGACGACGACTCCGCTTCAAGATGACATCATTTCTCATGTACCAATTGAAATTGTGTCGAATCTCCTCGACTCGGTAAGCCAAATACTTTTCTATAGAAAAGTTTCTTTTTCTTCTCTTGTGCTTTTGATTCGTGGACGAAATGCTCGAAGTTGATGGATGGTCATTGAATTCATAAATCATAATAAAACCTAATGTGGCGTATTCTGCACTCATAGTATCTTCAATAATATAAACACATCTCGGGTTTTTCGTTGAATAGATTAAATAATTCATATCATTGCTTGCGGAGCACTTGGATCTTGAGATGAAGAGGAGAAAGAAGGGTCGAGGATCAAGACACAACATGAGTGGAGAGAAATGGGAATATGATTCTTCACGAGACATTATAAATCAAAATGACTTTTCACATGTCAAGATCAAAAACAGTTAATATAGTCACTATATAGAAAAGACTAGTCTTTCACATACATATCGAAATCCAACTAAAAAAGGCTATTTTTTCTCTATCTTATTTGTGTAGTTATCTTATTAAAGTGCTCACGAGATTGTTTCGTTTCTCTGTATGATTTTCATTTTAATGCATTATATAAAATAAAGCACTTCACAGGCTTTCGAAACTACAGAATAAACATTAAATGCATTTTTATTGTATTTAAATTTTTTATATCAATAACTTTAGCATATTAAATGAAAAGTTTAATTAAAGTTCAAACCATCGTTTTAAAAATATATTACAACAATTAAGGAAGAAAATGTCGAGATTTATTCTATTGATTGAATTCTTTACTGACTTTTAATGTATTTTTCCAGGCTGGAGATCATCTTGGTAAAAGTTTAGCCGAAGAAGTTCTCGTATCACTTTCTCCATTACTTGAACGTTCACATCCTCCGCCGAGCCTGTGTCGTTTCTTTTCTCGTCAATGCCGAACAAGGCCGAGGTGTCCGCTCATCACGACTTTATTCACTCCTGTCATCCGAAGAGCTCTCAAGCATAACGTGGTAATACAATTGCAATTTATTTTGCCGCATACCTACATTACATTCTTTTTAATAATTCCTTATGACAAAATATGCAATAATAATTAGTGAACAGAATTTTCTGCAAACTTTTGAGTTTGGAGTTCTTTTTATTTTTTTTATTTTCTAAAACTGGCTCTTGAAAAAAGTAGATGTAAGGATGAGAAAGTTTAATTAAAGAGTTCAGCTTCTTCTTCAAAGTTTAAGTGGGAAAAATAAGTGAAGCATAGGAGATTTTCTTCTTCATTCACACTTTCTCAGAGAGAATCTCTTGAAGAGTATTAAACTAGCCTCGGGCTCTTGAGCTTGTTCAAGAAGTACAAAAGACAGGCGTGAGTTCTGAATTTTCTCCGCAGTTACATATCTTAAATACACGTGGAGGGGAAAGCCCATTTTTTAAAGCTCAGCTTAATAATATACGTAGGAAATGGCACTGGTACATAATAATTAATGTCATTTCAAATGTCTAAAAGACAAGAAGTGAGCGACAAGACGAGTTTGCTTGCTTACAAGCAATATCTATGGATTTTTATATGCAAATGTCGAATTGATTTAAAGTTATAACGATGTCCTTAGATGAAATGTGAAGGCTAGACGAGTTGTAAGAGAGATTTATGAAGTATTTGAAGAGAAGGGCAAGGGAATGAGACTTTTACGACTTTCATCTCCAAAGTCAGTTTTCCAATAAGGGAATCTTTATAGCCCCTTTCACATTTTTATTTCCTTGAGGAGCCTTTCGCGGATGGTGCTGTAAAGAATATTAAGACATTATGTAAAAAAAAACGCTTTTGGTAGATTTGTACTCGTCCGCGTGTGAGTTGTTATTAGCTCCATCTCAGTCTCCTCCTCAATGGGATCGATCGGAGAGGAAGTAATCGAATGAGTTTACGTATTGTGGAGAAGAAGGAAATCAAAGGGGATGAAAGGAGGGAATTCTCCTCTTTTACTGCCTCCAATCTGTAGGATTACGGGAGAGAAATAGAAAGTAGGAATAATGGTCTCTGTTCGGGTTGTGATAAAAAGGAGGAGGCAGTTCAGAATTAACGTGTACTAACCGGACCCACACACCAAATAAATCTCGATTACCTCAACAACTTAACTCTATTGTCTCAAGATATACTCTTAGCCTTTATGGACTAATAAATATTCTCATATATCGTTGAGAATACGAAGAGGGGAATTCATGAAAGCGGATGAGAATATATTTCCACTTGGAGCAATTGGGGAGGAAAGGAAACTTTTAAACGCTCCAAGTTTTAACTAATAGAATGACTCAACTCACTTGATTTTTACTCCTTAAATTTTTCTTAATCAAGTAGATTTTGACATTTACGACGCCATTGATTCGGATCATTTTAATTATGAATTCAGAAAATTTATAGATTTATCTAGAAATTGTAATGCCATTTTGATTGATTTTTTTTCTTTAACGACACAAATTGAATATTTTGATATTATAAAGATTGTGAAGGTCTCGTTAACTCCATGTGAGTTTGGAAGGGAGAAATGAGAGAAAGAGGCATACATAAAAGTAGCATTTCTTTCCGACTCTCCTTCTCACCAGAATCCATCGTTTGAGAATTGAAAACAAAAAATGTTGGGTTTCTTTTCAGCTGTCCCTTCTGACTCTTAAGTTCTTCGTTTTCTTTCTTTCTCGTGGGACTCGTGGTCCTGTCACTCTCAACTCCTCCTTGAGGATAATCTGAGAAGAATGATGACTCCAGATTTGAAAGAATGAGACGAAACTCTAATGCATGAATTGTGTCCAGTTCAAATCCCAATGAGATTATTGAGTTATACTTTATAACTTATGATATTATATAACGAGAAGGCTTTTATGATATTATCCACGTCTTAACTCTGGACTCACAAAAGAAATGAGAATTTATTTTTTCATTTCTATTATAACGTCGAAAACATCAAAAATCAAAGATTTTAAGCTTTTAAATAAATATTTATATTAGAAAGATTATTCTTGTTTATCATTGAACGTGTTTATTCAAATTTTAATTACCTAACCAATCAAGTAGTGAAACAAATGTTTTTGTTCCAAATGGTATTTATAATGTTAATATATGCATTCAATTGGTTTATTTAATCTTGTTAAATATTATAGGCTCGGACTAACCTGGTCCACCTTCTTATCGATTTGTTTTTTACAAGCTCTAATTTTAAAAAAATTAAATATTATTATTGCAAAAATCAAAAATAAAGTCATTGTATTCATGGAAAATTTGATTTTTGATTTTTGCAATAATAATATTTATTTTTTTTATATTTGAGCTTGTAAAAAACAAATCGATAAGAAGGTGAACCAGGTTAGTCCGAGCCTACAGTACCTTCCAACATAAAATTTTATTACACTTGATCTTCAGAAGATTAAAGAAACGTTTCCTATTTCACCAGCTATCCTTTTCAAACTGCGTGGTGTATAGTTAGTTAAAATTATAACTAGTGAGGAGGAGGATCAGAGGATCAATCTTGATTGTGCGATGATTATCAAAGGCATTTAATGAGTTTTGTACTTAAAATGGTATATCCAATGGAAGAGTCTTATATATATAATAGCGAGGGAATGTTCCAATTCGGTACACGTTACAAGTCGGAACACGGCAGTCTACAATTTTATGGGGGAGTAAGGTAGTTAATCGCTCGAGCGTCGATGTAGGATTAAGAATAAATGGGAGTCCAACTCCAAAAGCTTATCGTTATTTATTCTTAATCCTAAATCAACGCTCGACGCTCGAGCGATTAACTACCTTACTCCCCCATAAAATTGTAGACTGCCGTGTTCCGACTTGTAACGTGAACCGTGTTGGAACATTCCCTCTTACAAAATGATTTTGCAAAATAATGAAACTTGTATAAAATTTCGATCCAATGGAGTAGATAATGCCATTATTATGCTATTCAAGGAATACTAACTATGATATTTTACCGTTTGTAATTGCTTAGTATAATTATATGAAAGTATTCACATGCACGTAGTTGTACATTGTCTTGAGGTCCATCTGAACTCTTTGGCCTTTCATTAGGGATCCTATTTGCTAATCCAATTTAACTCTCCTCTTCCTCTCCAAACAAAGAATTGGGGCAGTGAGAGTATTGGAATTCCTCATATTGAATTCCACGTGCATTCGTGGGTTTGAATAGGAGAGAAAAGCTAATCTCGGCTCAACAATAATACTTCCCATATATCCCTTATATATCTTTCTTTCGATTTCTCTAATTTCTCCTATAGTTCCTCAATTGCATACGACTAATTTCAATTGAAACAAAATGGGGGAAGGATATAGAGAGATTAATAGTTTCTAATTCAATAGCATTTTCAGACGGGGAACATTTTCCCTTGATTGAATTCCTAATTCATCCTACCGCCAAAACTCGTTTCACTCCACCGCTTTCATTTGTTTCTCCAATAAAATCCAAATTATACTTCCGCGTATCTTTCAACCTTGTGTATAGTTTATAATTGCATTGGGCACAAAAGTCGGAGGGAAAAGTAAGTTTTCCTAACTGGCCGTGCAAGTTGTTTTATGAATTAAGCATCGGAATTATTATTGCGCTGACTTCTCGCTCCTTTTTTGAAAGGACAAACAAAAAAGTTGTGAACGCGTGAGGGCAACTGGGGAAAATCAGCTTTTATGATCCCTGTAATACTCCCATATCATTCTTAGTACGACGGCTCTATCGAATCTTATGTGGATGAATGATTGATGGAACTTCCGCCTGATTCCGTCTCATGATTTATGACTCTCCCTCATCAATTCCCTCTCAACCTGATAGATAATTTCGCTAAGTTTTTTTTCCTTCCGATGAGAACGAGGAAGTCGAGACCCGATTAAACGAGTACACGAACCACTTAGAAAACACATACGACTTTCTCAATCAATTTTCTCTTTAGCGTTCTACACGAACTGCCAGTGTGAATGCTTATAAGTTCATATGCATAAGTTAATACTTATTGCTAGACATTTCAATATAAGTCAAGACAAGAACTAAATGCAGAGTTCATAAGACCAATTGAACTAACGATAAATGTGTAAGGAAAATACAATAAAGCGTTTTTATACAACTTTTGTTATATTTAAGTAAATATAAAAGTATTCTTTACGTGTATAGCTAGAATTTTGGATGTCAAGTAGAATTTAAATCTTTTAAGTCTGACACACATTATGCTTGATTGCTTGATTACGTTGACTGAGTGTGAGTTGTTTATGACGTCTGGAAGTAAAAGTAAAGCGTTTTTTCTATTTCGACTTTTCTTATCAAACTTGGCGTAATTTATTAAATGTGTTCATAAATTTAGTTTCCGCTTCATATCACCTGCGTGAACTTACAAACAATAGTTTGTCTTATCCTATTTGGTTTTTTTTAGATTTTCAAATAAAGAAATAAAATTATTTTATATATTTATTTGTAAATTATAATAATAACATGATTAGAAGATATCTATATATTTGGCATTATTAGATATTCGAGCACTCTAGTTAATTATTTGGAATTACTTCATAGCTGTATGTTTAGAATTTGAAATCTCGTATTTATAATAAACTTCATTTTAATTATTTTGGTTGAGAAATAGAATGAATCTTGTGTTGGTGAGCTGGTGGGGAATCCTTTTGAATTCTGAATAGGAGGAATAAATTGGAAATTGGGTGATTTTGTGAAATCCAGTCTGAGTCTCGTTTTTGGTTTTAGTTTTGCTTTCTTCCTCTTCTTCACGGCTCATGAGGGCAGAGTGGGATAATGCATTGATGGAGAGAAGACGAGTGTAGTGTAAGATTATAGAGTTGTGTTTTGCATTTAAAGTGAAGTCTCAGCTGGTTGGGTTTAGAAATGAGGAAGGGGAATACATTATATCATTTCGTTGTAAAGAGGAGGCTTTCCCTCGGATAAATTAGCCTTTTACTTCTTTTCATGCTCTCCATCACGCAAATGGGAAAACGGTGTAGTTGCTCTGTTGACCAGGATCCTTTCATCTCCTTCAGAGATGAGTGTCGACAAAGGAATATTTATGATGAACATCGACTCGTTAATTAAGCTCAAAGATTTTAAACGGGGGGAATTAATTTCATTTTTCCATGCTTATGATATGAGAAATCATCTCGATATTCAGCCTACTTATTCATACGAAAACCTTTCTTAATATTCTTCTTTCCTATCTTCTGTCATCATTGTGTAATGTACTCGGTATTAACTACTTAATGCAATGTAATATATTTATGTTCAAAAATACTTAGTTCTTTGGTATATTAATTTAAATTGATTAATTGAATAGCTTTAAAACATAATTTTCTTGTTTAGGATTTCGGTAAATATCCCTACATGAGAAGATTTATTCAGGACTATATCCAAGCTTTGAACTGCCACAATGATGGGATCAACGTCGTGCGGAATTTTGTCAAAAGGTATAAAATCCACTATTATATTTACTATGTATACTCGCATTTTGATTCTTATTTCTTTTTTAAATTCTGTAAAAAGAGAGTGTGTAAATAATGACGTCTCAAGAGAGGCTCGTGAAGGTGTCAACACGAACTCTTCTATTTTTATTATTTATATTCTAGTATGCCTACCTGTGTATAATTTACACTACGGTATATCCATTTCGAAAAGTGCAAGCTGCAATTGAATTCTGAGGTTATTTGTTTGTGCTTTTATAGTAGTAGTTGGTTGGATGTAACGAAGCCATTTGTGTTCATTATTCATGTATTATTGTTATTAGCATCCACGGTCCAGCCAGCAGTTGTCCACATCCTCGAGTAATGTCCAATCTAGTCTCCGTCTGCCTTGCCGCAATGTTTGCTATTTTCGAGAGAAACAATGCGAAGCGAGCGAGTAACCTCAGCGTCGAGACAATCAAGGAGCTCCCGTGGGACGAACAATTACTTTCTTATTTGGCCGTTTTTGACACCATGTAAGCCACCACTCTCGAATAAATAGCATTAGATAATGTAAGATTACTCCATTTAAACCTCCAAGAGCTCAATTACTCACGAATTCTCTAATTCTTGAAAAATAGATCAGAGTTTGAAGACTGGCGTCCAAGCCTTGCGCAATTATTGCAACCGATTCCATTCCCCGACGACGCACTGTCCAATCCACTTTTCACAAGGTGAGAAGAAAAGAATTTTCCTTATTTACGCCTTTCAGCTCTGAGAACATAAAAGTTGGAGAAGCAAAGGGAATTCCATTCCTCTTAAATTTCCTATATTGGAGCATCATGAAGACGTTTTTTATCCTTTAAGAAATCCTTTAGAGCCTACGAAGAATCATTTTACAACTTCCGGAGGTCCGGTTTAGGATCTTTGCTACACTCACACAATGCTACTAAATTAGTTTGGATTTCAACACGTTTGGAAGAAGAATTATATATATGAAGAATAAAATACTTTATTACACACGCAATCCTTTCATATTTTGTAAAAAAAAAGAGGTCAGAACAAGGAGATACACGCGTCTACACGTTTTTTATCTTTTCCCTCTAACTTTAGTAGCATTTTGCTCTAAATATTCTCTATTCCATTCCACTTATTTCATGGGTGTTTAACATCATTGCATTAAACTTTTGGATTTTAATTTTAGGATTTAAAAAAGGACGAGGGAAGAGTTGAAACTATTCCTCTTCGTTAATCAGACTGAATTTTTGAAATGAGACACAAGGGTTAAATCTTAAGAGTAGTTTAAGTTTCTTCTCATTTGTTTTCCTCTCAAGTCTCAACCTTTCGTTTCCCCCTCTACGGTTCAAGAGATTCATAAACTATAATGAAAATAATTCCTTCAAATATCTTTAGCCTAAATTACACAAGTAAAAGAAGTTGATCCGTCTGGGCTTTCAAACTTTTATTTCTCTTTCTCTTCTTACCTTCAGTTTGAAAGCTTCTTAAATTGAGGAAGTAAAGCTCATCTTCAGTAAAAGTATCAACTGATACGACATTTAAAAAATTGTTTAATTATTTATATAATTGAGAAAAACACTTAAGTTATTAGTTTTGATTAAGTAATTCAAATCATGGAATATTCATGGATTAATCAATATTACAAAGTTTAGAACTTTTCTTGTGATTAAATCAATGCGATGCAATTAAAGGAATGTTTGTTTGATTTAGGAGTTTGTCATCAGTCATCCGTCGTATTGGAACAGATTCTCGGTGTGAAGTCCACCAGGCCGTGATGGGTATTCGAGATGGCAAGGAAGGTTGGTTTCACCTCTACGCCCCTTCCAATATCGCGTGCTTTGACGACACTGAAGTTTGGGGACTTGTGGTACCAACACATCTTTCTCATTTACATTTCCTCACTCTATTATAACTAAATCTCATGAACTCCAGCTCACATTTGCATAACTTTCCATACATTAATACTCCATAGTATGTATCTCATCTAAATTTTCAATATCATTTACCCGCCAATCTAAATGAGCTTTCTTATATGGATTTGCAAATAAATTAATACCTCATCCATGTATCTTCTATATTCCATTCTATGCGAGATGTACAATATTACTCATATTTGACTCACCTGTAATGGCCTCATTCAGGTAGGTCTGAAATAGCGTGTTTATGAATTAAAATTTAATCCGTCTATATGATAAAGGGATAGCATATACCATGTAATACCTAATTGTTTTTCGTTCGGAATTTAATTCCATCACCCTTTCCATTCATTTCATTTTCATGATTCTTTTAATTTACTGAACTGTGAAATAACTCGGTTTTTAATGTTTTTAATAAATTATTTTTAAATGATGTTTTCCCAATATAAAAAACCGGTAAATCTGTTTTGATGAATTGAATTCCATTATTAATGAGAATTGCTAGGCTAAATAAATTATATAGGCAATAAGCCAAAGCTGAAAAATGGACAAAAGAATAAATTGAAAAGGACAAATGTTCGCTTTGTGAAGGGGCTGATCATTATTTTGGAGATAGTCGACGATTCTTTTGATTGAAACCAGCCAAGAGAATCCCATAGAGTGTAAACACCATATACTCACTTCCTTAAATGTCAATTCTCCAATTTTAATTCAAGAGGGCTTTGGAATTGTAAAGAACTGCCGCAGAGGCCAAATTGATTTCTTAGCTGAAGGGAAAATATAAAGAGGCTCATTCATGGTCCGTTTCTCGACCAAAAGAATCTCTATTCCCTAGAGGACCCAGAGAATGAAAAATGTATGGAGAGTATGTACTTTAGAAGACCTCAGTTCAAATAAGAAACCTCATTTCAATTTCCAGTAGGAAGAAAACTTTTGAAAAAATGCATACATTCAAAGGAAAAAAGATACTTTACAATTACGCGAGCCTCGAAAGAAAAAGCTTCCAAGTTTTCTCTTCTCACTACACTTTTCCTTCTTTTAAACTTTTCCTCTTTGAAGAATTACTTTGCATACATTCATACATACATTAATAAAGAGAGAAATGAATGTGGAGGATTGAGAACCGAAAGTATCTCATTCTGTATGAGGGCATAAGGCTACCTTGTAGGTACCTTCCTATTTATTATACTAGGTATGCTCTTGTGCAATGTTTTAACTTTGAAATTCCGTTGGTAGCTCGGTCGACTTTTGAATTGCTGTTGCCGACGGAAGCGTTTTTTGACTACATTGGGGAGTAAGCTGTTGGGAAGTTGCCTTCTCCTGGCACTCCGTGAAGTCACCGCGGCTCAAGAAGCACTTTGTCTCCTCTTGGAGTGGAAACTTGTGGCAAGTGATGATCAGCGTGTTCAAATCGCCACGACGCTTCAATCCACTCTCACTGGGAGTGAAAGTTACGCGGCTCTCTGCAGTCGACAACTTCACCTCAAAGAACTTGTAAGAGAAATACTTAATTCTTTTTAGACCTTTATATCTTCTAAACTTTTAGCTTTCAGTATACTTAAATAATTTTAACAGAAATATCGTAGGTACATTAGCTATTATATATAGAGTACCTATTTAAGGTGCTACTTAAGTTTCTTGAATTTTACTAGGTGATGAATTTAATTCAAATTAATTAATTTAAAATTTAAAATGCAACACAAAATAGTATCACTGCATTCTAACTTTTAAAATAAAAAATTGAATGAAAATAAAGTTAACGAAATAATAATTAAAAAATTGAACAAAAACAAGTGAAATAATATTTAGAAAGTTAATGATTATAATGAAAATAGAATGAGAACAGAGAGAATGAAAAGAAATTTGTTCAATTACGATGTGTAAATTCATTCCCCCAGTTACATAATTAAGTATTAATGGTTAAATCTTTAACCATTGATTAAATTAAAAATGTCTCTTTTTCCGTAAGGGAATTCCGAAGAGATCTTGTTAAACAAACTTTTCTCTAGCACTCACCCATAAAGAGTTACGAGGTACCTAATGAGAGGTTTTTCTCAAAAACTAATTCCTTAAACATTAAGCTTAATATGAACATTTTCAAAAATGTCTCTCTATTGCTTTTTCCTGATTGAACCGATCTTTCGAATGTGATATTGGAAAAAAATGTGGCACTAATCGTGTAAATGTTACGAGGTACCTAATAAAGGGGTAAAAACTTAAGTAGAACTTTAAGAAGAAGAAACCGTAAGTTTATTTAGTGCCAATAAGGATATACGAACGATTTATCCTGATACACTTGCATGAATCTTTTGTACATGAGCATAATAAATATCTGTTAGAAGAAAATTTAAAAATGTCAGGAGAAGTATTGGATATAAGAAAAATTGTGGTTTAAAATAGTGGGATTTGTTGGTGGCAGCCGTTAAGATTTATGACTTGATTCTCCAAGTAGAAAAAATAAATATTTATGAATGCGGAGAAGTGTATTTTTCTTTTTGAAAAATTACTCGAATCGTAAATATTCCATGTCGTGATGAAGGAATTGAGCTGAAAAAAATTAGCGGATAAGGCTCATTGGAGTTGTAGAATCTGTTGGGGGTTTCTTGGTTATTTATGTATTGTTCTTTCCACAATTACAGCAACAGAAGGGCGGGCCAAGGAAGTTAACTTTGCCGAGTCGGTCGACGGACGGAGATTTGGGGAAACTCCTCAGCTGTGGCTCGTTTGGTAACTTGGAGTGTCTGAGCCTTGCGTTTACCCAGGTGACCTCCGCGTGTGCGGATCAATTAATCAAGCTACCATCACTCCGCTACCTCAACCTCTGGTCGACTCAAGTGAGTAAACGAGAGCGAAGCTCTCTTCAAAATGTTCACAACTTCTCACTGTCAGCCAGACCAGGGAGAGTTTGTTTCAAACTCGAAGGAAAACTATAGTAGAACCGCAAAATCTCATTTTTCAATTTCAACCACCACCTTCTTCCCCCAAAAATCCATTATTTCCCTCCTCTCAATCTTGAGAGGAAATGAGATAAAATGGGAGCACAACTGGGTTCATTGGAAGATAAGAACCGGAAGACGGATATTGGGATTTTTTACTCGCATTATAAAAGCTCTTTACATTTCAATTACCATAAACGTCATTAAATGGCTCTTTCTTTTTTATCTTCCCGACTAGGACTTCTGGGCTGTAATTTCCATATAATTCACTTCCAGCCCAAGAGATGTAAATTTACTTTGCTCAAAAACAATTTCCTATTTACAATGGAGAAAATACAAAATTACAATATAAGAAAACTTTGTTTTTTCACTTGATAAAAACCAAATAAAAGCGAGTAAAAGTGATAACTTTTATACATAACTTTTCTTATATTTTAGTTTGATATTTTTTAAATGACAACTAAATACCTTTTGAAACTGTTTTGGTATATCAATTTAAAATGAGTTTTTCTTAGATGATTATTTTTATAATTGTCAATATTGAATTTTATTAGAGCGTGTACTGATAGAGATATAATTTAATAGGAATTTATACCTCATTGTGAGTTTAGCATTGAGAAGGTTTGAATGTGAAAAAGAGAAATGAATTTGCAAGATAACGGATTTTTCCCTTTTTCTTTGTGGGTAATCTTTTTGGGCGGAAAAGACGACGGTGTAGATCTCCTCATCCGAGAGAACGATTTGTAGGGAAGCGGCTCGAGCTTTATATCATTTACAATTCTCCTCCACTCCACGTCTTCTAAGACAAGGAAATGAAGTGAGAGGGAATGGGAGACATGGAATGAATCTCATTGAAGATCCTCCATTTGAAGTACGCATTTGAATGAAAGAAAGGTTTTTCTCTGGGTGGTCGAGGAGGATTGAGAGTTGATAGTTGGAGCTGATGATGATCATTCCTCAGTTTTTTAAAGGACGGTATCGTGTTTCCCTCATTTGCTCCCCAGGAGAGATTCGGCGGCGGAGGGGCTTTTGTTTTTATTCAAAAGAAAAATGATTCTTTCTCCTCTTCCCGATGCCTCAAATGACTTTTATTCTTTTGAAATTCAAATGAGCTCAGAACTGGTTCATGCTTTTAACTCTTTTCTCTCATACTTTCTCTCAATTTCTTCAACTTTTGTCTCTCCTTGTACGGAAATTCTTACGGACCTTTTTCTATGAATACATTAAGATTTTTTTAAATTTCTCCTTTTTTCGATTTCACAGCCTTCTTTCCGAATTTTAAGTTTGAGTAATGCGTTTCTAATATTTCGACTCCCTGCTTCTCGAGCTTGAAGTGAAATTTGATTTTCCTGCATTTACATTTGGGAAACTTTTACTTTATTTTAATTATACGAAGGTCATTGATTTCTCATTTGAACTCTCTGATTTCTCTAAAAAAACTTCTGCCTTTCAGGTCTCTTTTTGATTGAAGAATATTTAATTATATTTAAATTTTGAGTACTCTTCATATTGGTGGATTGAAAAGTTTTTTTATGTAGAGGCAATTCATAACTTCTGATATGACAGTGAAAGTTGATTTTACTTTTAATATATTCAGTTGCAATCTCATGGTTTAAAATTAATTATTTGAATGTATATAATGCATAAGAAATGTATATATATATAATGAATATTATATACACCGGAAATTAATACAAGTTTCAAGTTTTATGAGTTGAGAATCTTAAGTGACATTTTTTATCTGCATAGTTTGGAGACTCTGGTCTGCAATTGATCTCTGAGCATTTGCCAAATCTTCAAGTTCTCAATTTATGCGAGACTCCCGTGACTGACAAAGGGCTTCTCTCCCTCACGTGTAAGTTATCCATACTTAAGAACTTTTTTCCAACTTTCCATATGTAAAAGTTTGAGATAGGGGTGAGTGTGAAATTAAAAGGTCTTCATTCCTTGCAGGCATGACGAGTCTCCGTAAACTGAATTTGAACTCGACTCATCTGTCTGCCGCTATGTTTGAGAGCCTCAAACAAAAACTTCCAGCTCTCAAAGAAGTCGATATTCGCTACACGGACGCCTGGTGATGAATTGAAAGTTATTGTAAACGTCGCATTTACTAATAATACATATTTCTATTTGTAATAATTGTTAAGTTAAATATATGAAATCTTAATAGGGCAAAACCCTCAATTCAAAGCCAAATTCATACTTTTTATCATTGCATAGGTAATACAAATGTGGAAACTTTTTGTATTCTTACTTAATATGAATTGACATTCTAATTGTCCGTGATCCGACTGTTTAGCTTATAATTATATAGGTAATACAAAAAATGTGAAAATGTTCAGGATTTGTCCTCTTTAATTATGAAATGTTAAATTGAAGTTTATAAACTTAAACTTGATGAATTTACTACCCTGTAAATAAGTGTAAATAATAAATATATGTATACGTATAATACTATACTTTTAGAAAAGCCAAAAATACAAATGTGTAAAATACTACATAATTTAATGTTAATAAATTACTAATTGTTTTTCTATCGCCAAAATGGCCTCTATATTACAAAGATGAAAGTATTATGTTTAGTGTTTGCAAATAGGTAAATTTATTTACAATTCTTATAATAATTGAATAGGTAATGCAGGAAATCATATAAATCAATCTTTGTTTTTTTGAGTAAATTAGATGATATTTCTTGTAAGTTTTTAGATAGGTTTGATTTGGCAAAAAGGTTCAATTTACAATTTACTGATTTTTTTTATTTGTTGTGAACGCAATTTCTGAAGAAACACTTCTCCGGAGATATAAATGAAATTAGTTGTTATTAGGAAACTATTAGTAAATTAAATAAATTAAATTAATATTATTAACTTGAAAAATATTGTGTGTTATTGTGACAATAAGAGACTTTAATATTGTTCAAGCTAATAAATCTATTTATACGTCATTCCAGAATCGAAGAGTTCTGAGTTTTTCATGGAAACCAAGAAATCCTATATAAACTAAATGGAATTTTTTTAAAATTGAATTTAAGCTCAGAACCCTTCGATTGTGGAATGGAGAATACTGTTGAGATGGCCAAACCTCGTTCACCTTCTTAATGATTTGTTTGTTACAAACTCTAATTTTAAAAATTAAATAATATAGGAAAAATCAAAAAACATTTTTCATGCATACATTCAATTCAAATTTATTTTAGATTTTCTCTATAATAATATTTAATTTGTTAAATTAGAGCTTGTAACAAACAAATCGTTAAGAAGGTGAATGAGGTTTAAACAGTAATTTGCTAATGGATTCCTAATGACAATTAATTTCATTTTTATTTCCGGAGAAGAACTTGCAAAAGAAAAACTGAAGTGTTTCTTCTAATGCATTACTTTAAATAGAATAGATCCATTTTAAATAAATAATTAACTTTTAATACTAGCTTTACCGAATAGCATTAAAGTTAATGAGGGCATTTGAAGCTATATATTTTAATATGGCTAATAATATTAAAATTGCGAATAACTGCCGAAAAATATTGCAATCACAAATATGAATAGAATACACGAAACCATTCAATGTTAGATATAAAGTTTTGTTAAATCGTTTGTAAAATAAAAATATCTTGATAAAAACTAGGTAGGTAATATAATTTAGTGAATATTTTTCAAAAAATTAAGATTTAACTAGAAAACCTAAAATGTATGCCTGAAGGTTTATTTTGTATGTACAAAAGGCGGATAGTTATTTCAAAGCTGTAAAGGTTGTTAGCTAATTGCTTTCTATTGCAAATGTATAAATATTAATTAATAATACATAAGTTTTATGTAAATTGTATAGGAAAAATATAACGACAGTAAAAACAATTGCAAGTAATTATGAGTGTAAATAATGAATTACTATAATAAACAATCTTTAACTAAAATTAGAACGAATTTATATGGTTGGATGGATGACATGCAATATTCATAAAAACTGCATACTTTAAATGCATTAATGCACACATCGAACATTTTTGGCTAGATTTATTAAAAACAACCATAAAACATAAACATTATCTTTGTTTCAAGCAATCACAGTAGTATGATTAATTGTCTTCTCCCATACTTGTCCACTAAATGAAACAAATTTATTTCAAATATCCGTTATGCATAAGACCATAATCCTAAAATTGAGATTAGAAACGTTATTTATAATTTAGAAAACAATTTTCCATGGCATAATAATTTATACAGATCTCATACTCCTTACACATTTATAAACAAATATAACACAGGGAATTTTTTTCGAAATTAAGACGAACATTAGGTATAGACTTTTATTAATTTTTGGATCTTGGGATATTACATTTGACCTGATGATAGGATACTTAATGATTAAGTTTAACACATTACATAAAGCTTAAAGCATCGGACAATAGTCGAATTAAGATAAAATTAAACTATTTAAATGATAACTTATAAATTATAATTAATATGATTTTACTATTTACGATTGGTTTTAGTAGCAATTTAAATAATGATGAACTATAAGAAACAGTAAACACATTTCATTCGTTATTAACGGTTTCATACATTTGTATTTTTATCAAAATTGCATACAATAATTTGTCTCATTAGAGTTATCCTTTTAAACATTACAAAAGACTTTTGAATCAAAGTACCATAAAAATAAAGAATTAATTTGATATATTGTGACCTACAGTTTTAGAATATCTCGCATTACTTTTTCCAATGGATTTCCTATTATGAATTTCCTTCTTTGTCATTATTAAGAGAGATAGTTTCAAGTTTCTCGGTGGTTATTTCTAAGCTACTTGATGGAGAGGGTAAAGGAGTTTCATCGGTTTTTGCTAATTCTATCACTTCGCAAGCTTTCTCTACGATGTCATTGAAAACTTCCTTTTTATCTGCATAAACGTGATGACCGGCTCCTTGGATGATCTAGAAATAAATTGTAAATTTTAAATTTGTCAATTCACATGAAATCATGTGAAAAGTGTGCAACCAATCATCCAATTTGAATTACTTGTATATCAACGTAGGAAGATTTTCTAATTTGCTGGATGATTGGACCAGGACAATGATCAATCCAAGATCTGGATCCGTAGATCATTGTGAGAGGAACATCCTTTTTCAGGGCATGAATTCTATTGCACATTGGAAGCTTGGCCCAACCAAAGGAACTCATCATGGAGTGAAAAGCAGACTCGCCACTGTATCAAAATCAATTCAGACCACTAATTATAATAACGCTCTAAACCAGAAATCCTTCAATTAAAACTTCAAAATTACGAGGGATTCTGAGCATTGCAATGAAAGATGTAATCGGCAATATTCGCATCTCCTTCTTCGGAAAGGGTCGCAAACTTTTTAATTAAATCAGGTCTCGCCTTTGCTATCAGCTTCGGCCCTAAGATAAATAAAAATACTTAGCTATAAACAAATAAATCTTAATTTACATCATGATTTTAATCATTATCTAAAAGCATAAAACAAATGAATAATGAAGAATAAATTCTTTAAATAAAATATACTAAACAAAACAACAATTAATTATGATTAAAAAATTACCCATTGGGCCAGCTACTCTAATCCCCCATAACGGGTTGAGAGGTTGAAGAACGTAAGCAATCATTTTAACCCAGAATGGAAGTTGATAACCCGCTCCAAGATGAGCAATATCCGCAGGTTTTTCTGGAAAGCCCCACGGGTCAGCTAATATCAAATGTGACACCCTGAAACAAAAAGACTTGCTTTTTCAATCTGAGCATGTTTTAATTAAAGTGAAAAGAAACCATAAGTTCTCATCGTGCCTTAATGCAATTAGAAAGATAGGTTTTCTCTTTTTATGAATTCTCTCCGGCCCGCTGACCAAATATAAAAAAAAACCCTGTGGTGCATTCAACCTCTCCAGATCTCACGGAGAGGAAATGTTGGAGAGATAGCTGAATGAAACAGAATCCTCATTCTCTTCCCGTACAGATAATTCTCAAACGTGGACAGAATTCTTTCCCGTTGAGAAATATAAAAAAAATCTTTGGACTCCAGCAGAAGTCGTGTTTTTTGCTAGTCTGTAGTTTAACCTGTTAGGGAAGCGGATGGCGTAAGAAGTTGCTAGGAATCCACCCATGCTATGGCCGAGGAGAACAAACTTTTCTAAATCCATCTTTTTCCTCCATTCCTCAATGGAGTCAACCAACTCTCGTTCAGCATCCAGTGCATCATTGCTAAATTTCGGCCTCGAGCTTCGTCCGAATCCTGTACAGAACATCATTTTATTATAAATTCATTCAAAGCATGCTCAATTGGAAAGTGGAAAGAATATTAGGTTTATTAAATTCGAATTTAATGAACTTTAATTCTAATTCATTTACCAAGAAGATCGAAGGCATAAACAGGTCTTTCAGATGCGAGTCCATCAAAGTTTAATCCCCAAAGAGCAACTCCTGATCCTAAACCATGAACGAGGACGAGCGGCATCTTCTCACATTTCTCATTCAATTTCAATGTCCAGACTTTACAATCGTCTTTTCCCACGACTGGGCCAATATTCACATAAAGTCCTTTATATGCGGTTTTTACATCTGCAACATGAAAATAAAATTTATAGATTCGTTTTGTATGATACAAGATAAAACATGGAAGTTTTTTGTTTTTTGCAAAAAGTTCAAGGCCAAAATGAGAGTTGAATAATTGTTTTTTTAACCTCAAATGTTAGTCAGAATTTGACGTGTTAAGCATGTCTTTATTATTCAAGCCAAGATTATTTTATCCATCGATTCATCATTTCCCAAATTGTAGGTTAGTTCATGGTTGAGAATTGAGATATTTTTATGGGACAATTGAACCAAATTCATACATACATAAATAATAATAATTGGAGTTGATTAGAAGCGGAGACAAAAAAAACTTCGATTTTTATTGTGCCTGAATATCAGTGATAAAGTCGACAGTTTAGGCATTGTCTAACGTGTGAATTATTATAGTACATGTTAGCTATTGTTGACAAATAATAACGTAAGTATAATACAGTATTTTAATCATTATATCAATGAGATGAGAGAATAATCATAGGAAAGGGCTATATTGGCGGCTTGCACCAGAGTGAGAAAAGAGGAATCAATTAAATAAATTGCCATTGAGGAAATTATATGAAATGAGTTTGACCTTGCGGTGAAATATTTGTTGTATATCATGTATTGTATATTATGTCATACAAGGCATCTGATGGTCAAGTTAGACCCACTCATAGGTATAAACTAAATAAATACAATTCAGCTATGAGATTCAGAAAGTCATACATAATATCTTCTTGATATTAAACAATTAGCATAATTATGTGTAAATAGCAATCTTTCAATGGCAAATCAAATTAAATTATAATTAATCAACTGTCATGTCAAGGAAGAAAAATAATGAGAAGGAAAATGAACAATTTTGGATATATAGATTATAAGTAAAATAATGAAACTTACAAGTTAAGATTTTCTTTTCGGCTGATCTTAAATGAGACATCGATGTTGGACACCACTTAAGCCAACCTCGAAACCATCTGAAATTTATAAATTAAGATACTTGAGGAAGCAATTAACGATAGCAATTTGCACATCGTTTATATTACAGTTATTTGGTTATATTTTGAGACGATTAGTAAAAAAAAAACCATGTTTTTACCCTTCATATTCAGGAAAATCGCTGTTGTCTTCGTGTTCAGGGACGAGAGTCTTGTTTGTGGCCATTGAACCATCAAGCTTGACCACCTTCACTCCACCCTGCATAGTACATCCTCAATTTCACATAAGATGTAAAAACTTAACTACCAAACTATACAAGCTACTTTTAGCTCCTTCAAATAAATGTAGAAAATTATACGCGGAAAAAATTAACTCTCGAGAAAGGTTAATAATAATGTTCACTGGTGAGCGCATTTTTTGACATAAAAATAATGTTGGGAAACATCTAATCAAAGATAGGCTATTTTGCAAGGGCATATATCTATTGCATATCCAGGTTATCTCAACATGTGCAGAACTACTGACACAAATAAGAATAAAGTATCGATAATGCACAATAACCAAACTTCATTGCTCGTCTTACCATATTAAAGTGTATTAAACATAATCTATGGGAATATGGGAAATGAATATGAGTTACATATAATTCATGACTGACTTTCTGATAATAAATATTAAAATGAAATGGAGAATTAATTCATAAACTCATTTTAGTATTACAGCGCGCTTATTAAAAATAAAAAATGTATTGGCACGAGATCCCTCATAAGTCATAAGAGAAATTAGTCGAATATTGGAATAAGTCTCGAATATGTAGCCCAAAGAAATTAAATATAAGGTGAGTGTTTTTATAGTAATTCGAGTGTATTGATTACGAATCTGAAGTCAGTTTGCGTCGCTCTCATAAAATGACAAAGTTAGCGTTATTTTAAGTTACGATATTTTAATACAAAAAAATGAAAAAAAAGCATGAAAAAGCAAGATAAAAGCTAAGATAAATTAAAATTCAAACCTAACCTAACCTAATAGAAACAAGAAGTAAGTATAGAATTAAAGAATCTGTGAGAATTAACTTGGGAAAATTGGAATGAGAGAATGAGCAACGAGAAAGAATAAAAAGTAATAAAATAATGAAAAGAAATTGGTAGCGCTAACGCGCGCCCAATGTAAAATGCCTTTTAACTTAAAATGCCGCTAACTTTGTCATTTAATGAGATCGACACAAACTGACTTCAGACTCGTAATCAGGGCTGCGGTTAACCAGAAATCGGAAAAATGGAATCGGATGAAATTCGCAATTTAAGTTTTCCCACACAAATTGCCATTTTTTAAAACAAATTCTATCTCTTTCATTAAAAATTTCTAATTACCTAGGGAATTTAGTTTTAATTAAACATTGGGTAAACTTAAATGGAGAATTTTTATCTGAATCGGATTTTCCGATTATGGTTAACCATAGCCCAGGACACTATTAGTTTAAAAAACACTCACCTTATATTTAATTTCGTTGGGTTACATATTCGAGACCTTATGAGGATTATAATATTATTGTGTAATTCATGATAAACATACTGATTTAAACGCCATTGAAGTTAAATTGCTTAGGCCCAATACTAAACCTAAACTTTAATATATTAATTACAAAAAGTGGGGAAAACTTTTGAATAAGTATTTGGTAAAGAAATGATTCCTTGATAGAACAATATTGTTATGAGAATATCACTTGGACTGAACTTTGGATATTTGATAAAAAAGGTATAGTGGAAGTTAGGGCTGATGGAGGAAGAATGGAGGGTTCTTATGGAAAGTCTTAATGGATATCCTCAAATTATGATGTATTACTAATACGAGGTAATGGAAGGAAAATTCTAGAGAGAATTGAATCCTTTAACTCTTTCTGACGTCTCATTGTTGAATGAGTCAAGATTACGTGCCTATGTAATTTTATACACATGGTTCGCACTCTCAGGGTACAAGTTGCATAAAGACTATTAAGAATTCCACGACGTCATATATAATAAACAAAAAACTTCGTAGTTTTCCCCTTATCACCCACATTACTTTTTTACATTCTTGTAGAACAACTCGTCCTCATGCACACCTGCCATAATGGATATGTGCTAAACTTCATATATATAATGAGTAGAAATCAAGGTTGATACAGCAGGTAGAAACTCAATATTTAATAATTAGGCCTTTTTACTGGAAAGTAAAAACTGTTTGCATAAATTCATATTCGTGATCATGAACAGCGTATAATTTTCTTTTGATAACTAAGAGGGACTCTCAGGAATGCTATATATGAATGTATATTATTATGCTATATTTATCAATCATTAAATGGTAGTCCCACAATGAGCTCATTATATTGACATCATAAATATGTTTAATATGAAAGCAATTAAAAGTTAAGATTTGTTAAATAAGCTAAGCGTATAATTCATTTTTGCACAAAGTGCATTTTATACTTTAATGAACTACTGATATACTTGAATAAGCTTATTATTTTATTTTAAAAGGGAATATTAAAAATAATAAAAAATAAAATCCTCTGCATCAAACATGATGAATATCGAATAAAAAAATACTTTTCTCATTTTGTCAATATTAACTAAATAAATTATTAATGGTTTGAATCTTTGAATTGTTATGCTTAAATCTTTTAGTTATTATTTAATTACAATGAATAGAATGGACAATTCTGATGCTACACATTTTCAAAATTAAAATGAACTCTGTTGAACAATTTTAATTTGATTTACCTTTTATTGAAGACCCATGTTTATTGATTGATTTTAATACACTTTTAAGTTCCAAGATTGGTTTTCATCTTTAGTAAAATATATAATTAACTTTTTGCACAATTAACTTTTGTTATAGGTCAATAAAAGCTAATAATTGAATTACAGATTTTGTTTGGCAATAGAGAAATTTTTGTCAAATGAATTTGGTAGGGCAAGGACTCAGGGAATAGTTTGGTTGGTTTCTCTTTTGATCAAAGAGAGAAATTTGTAAAGTTATGAGAAGTTAATCAAAGCCAATTTATTTCCGCTCTAAATTCAAAAGAGACCGAAGACAAAGGAACATTAATATTTGCATTTGATATAGTATTTTAAAGTTGAGACTAAAATAATTTTGTAAATAGTTGATCTTAATTGAAATTCTTGCTGATCTTCATCATCCAATGATCCAATAATTATAAAATTTTGTAATGTAAAACACTTGGATCTTCTCAGTTTAAAAATTCAACTATTTTCTAATAAGGGAGTATTTAAGTATTTTTAATGGGCTGGAATTTTTACTACGATCTGGCCAGTGACCATCCGGCACTGTAATTCACGTTTAAGAAAGACACAATAGCAAAGCTAAACGTTTAGCTGCAGAGGTAATTTTAATTGAATCATTCGCATTAAAATACTTTTTCAAGAACTAAGTAATGAATAGAAGGGGATTTAGGAATTCCAGTTTTGCTATTAAAAGGTTCTCTTCTTCCTGTGTCAGAGTAGCCGTGTCTTTTGTACCAATCAATTAACGAATCTCTTTGACTTATTACAGTAAGCCGGACACTCTTGCACTTATTGGCAATTCCGTATTCCTCAGAAGATTGTAAGATTTGCTTTCCAATTCCACATCCTTGGAATTCAGGAGAAACGGAGAGCATTCCCAAGTATAGGTAATTTACACTCTCATTCTCATTCTTGACTTTCCTTAAGAAAACACATCCTTGGATTTCTCCTAACGAAGTGTATTTCAAAATAACTGAATTTTTACAATCTTCCAGATCTTCCTTCAGAGCAGTTTCACACGTCCTGAACCCGCCGACAAACTCTGTTTCGTTGGTCCAGCTACGATTAACTTTTGACGAAGAGGAAATCGGAGGAATTTCACCTTTGTAAGCCGCGTTGACAAGTTCGGAAATTCTCTTCAAATCGTGCAAGGTAGCAATTTCAATTGACATTTTGTTCGAATTTCACTATTGCACGCAATCACTCATTTTCCTTTATTGCATTTTGATTCGACTTTTTTCACTTCAATCCAATGGATTTGAATAAGTTTTAAAAAGAACTGTTTATTCATAGAACATTCAATGTCTGTTAGGCCTTGATCTTTTCCTTGAACTTTAACTTTGATTTCTTGACTCAGGAAGACTAAAAGAATGTTCATTATAAGTTTTATAAGTATCAATACTTTATGCAAATATAGATAATCACTAATCGTTGATTAAAGATTGAGTAATTAAATAGTAACTTGTCTTTTAATTTTAATAGTAATTATTTATACCTTTTATAGAGATCATTATTATTACAAACATACTGAACATTAACACTGTATGTATTCAATCTTATAATATAAACTCAACGCAATGTAAAATCTAAAGCGAGTATAGAACTGTTAACGTGCTAACAGAAAAATAATAATGTAAAATAATGACGGAACACTTGGTTTTGGATCAGAAATATAATTTCTTTCCTTAGTCAACACATGCTGATATGTCTAAACGAGTACACGAAGAGGACGAAGTGCCGCTTTGGTATCTCAAGAAATCATGTGTCCGAAATCCTAGAAACGAAGAAGAGATGGAAATCGACAACTCGTTCAAACAAGAAAAGGAAAACATTAATGATCCCTCATCATTATTAATGGATTATGGTGCATCTCCTCTGAATTCCAAAGTTATCTCTGTGGATGGAAGGATCAATTCGACTATTAAGGATGTTTTGGACTTTATGTCAAAAAATTATCATTTGACCGTGTCTGCCATCTTCTACGGCCAAGTGACTCTCTTTGCATCCTGGCAATCGGAAGAAAAACAATCTCTCAGGAAAATGCAATCCGTTCGAGAGGTCTTTTTTAATTCTTACCACATTTCATTTTATTAGATTAGAAATTAATTTGGTCAATTAAAATAATAATAATGTTGTGTTTTTTACAGATTTTAAATGAACTGAATGCCTGTTGTTTGAGGAACGGCTCGAGGCCGCCGATTATTCCAATTGACACTCAAGTCGTCGACCTTGTTGCTCTCTTTGACGAAGAAGCTGGGTCAGAACTCTCTGAAGATTCCCCATTTATTCGCTATTTACTACCGGATTATTAAATATTTTCACATATCTATCGATCAATTAACACGGGTTTTTAATGAAAATTTAATTATTATTATTTATATTCTCGTATTTTTCAGAAAAATTGTGGTTTATTTTAATAAATCTTTAATGAAATATACCATGTTTTGTACTAAATAATTTGTACAATTGGTATATGGAGTCTAATTGAGCTAATCACTAATAATAATCTGCAATCATTTAATTGATAATTTTGCATTATAATGCATTATTATGGAATAAATAATGGGGTAAACTTAAACATCTTTTCATACTGTGAAACTATGAGTAGATTCGGCAAAGCTCACTATTCCAAGTTTCCTTTATTGAATTTTATTGAGATTGAGATTATAATATTTCGATTGGATTGGAACTTAATTGTGATTAGACATTGAATCCTCTTGAGAGAATTTTTTTCACAACTAAAGAACAAGCCAGATATAAAGATTAATCATGACCACAGATTTTATTTCTGAATCAAACGGCCCGGAGTCCTGCTTAATGGTTGGTTTAATTTTAACTCAATATTAAAATAATGTAAACGTGTATGAAGCAATGAAGGACATTGCTTAATTAGCTATATTTCAATATGTCGCTTAATAGAAGTTAAACAAGTAATGTATATTTTTAAGGATTTCCAAGAAGAGGAGATGCCAGCATATTTGACAGACTTGTATTCAGATGATCCTGACGTTTGTCAACAAGCTGTCTCGTAAGTCAAAATAATTATAATTTCAACACAATAATTAATTTTCGTCTTCTTTACCATATTATGCTATAAAATTCATAATTTTATTTTAATTATGATTTATTAATAATGTAGGGACATGATGAACATTGTCATTGGAAGCAATCGTCAAAAGGCAAAGATTTTAAAACAAGGAATTCTGCCAAGAATCTTGAAACTTCTTTCAGACTCGACTGTCCGACCTAACATTCGACAAGAAGCTTGTGTCATCCTTGGCTCTCTCGTTAAAGGAACTCCTGAAAATGTTCAAGCAGTTGTGGACGCAAGCTCAGTTCCTGTACTTATGGCTGGTACGAAGTTAACTTTACCTATCATTCCAATCAAGCAACTCATCTAAACTTTTTATTCGTTAAAAACTATTATTTGTTTTTAAATTAATTAATTAAACGGCATAATACTAATAATTTTTTGTCTTTAATTCCAGTTCTCATTAGTGGAGACGAGAAGTTGATTGAATATGCTCTCTGCTGTTTAACAACGATTTTTTCTCATTCTTTTGCACCAATTGAAGTCCTTTATGCTGACCCTTCTCTCATCCCTCATCTTCTTACACTCATGGGTCAATCAATTGCGAATCATATCTCAGTGGCGACGATTCTTAGCAATTCATGCTCTGTGAGTTCAGTTCATTATTCAATCTTAAATATGAACACATGAATTAAATTTTAAAAATTGCCTTTCAGACAATCGAGCAGCAGAATATTTTATGCAAATATGGCGTAGTTTCAGCCATCTCGTCGCTTCTTCAAGTTGAGATTGTCAAAGTACAAATGCCTGTCATTACATGCCTCACTGCACTCGCATATCGAAATGAAGGAGTTTCTCGTGTCATTGCGCAAACAAAGTATGTGTTATTTTTGTTAAAGCTTATTTTAGCACAATTTTTATATTAAATTTCTAAATTTTTAAGAATCGGTGAAATGAATGTTCCGGATCTCCTCGTGAAGTTAATAGCCAGGGATCGACCACCAAAAATGCAGCTTACCGTGGCTCGTTGTCTTACATATCTTCACAGAGCAAATGCTCTTCCAACTGACGATCCAAAGGTTACAATGAAGACTCTTCCATGTCTTGTGAGGATGTGTGGAAGAGAGCAAGGTCAAGAAACACGGATCCTTGCTGCCGAAACTCTTGCATATCTCATTGAAGTGGACAAAGATCTTCAAGGGATTGCTGCAATTTCCAATCATTTGATTCCAACCCTCTCTGAATTTGTCAAATGTCAATCTGGGCCATTGCAAGGAACGTCGATTCACATGGTTCAAGCAGCTTTCCGGGCATTCGCCTCACTTGGAGCCAACGATGAACAAATTCGGAAGAGGATAATTGAAACGGATTGTTTAATGGAGCGTGTTGTTAGTGGACTTGACGATTCGAACGAGACTGTTGCATTAGCAGCAATTCGATGTCTTCACTCGCTTTCACGTTCGGTTCAACAGCTAAGAACAACATTTAAGGTATATTGGCATGTTAATTAATATAAGGCATTTAATTTCATTTTTGTTAATACGAATTGTTCGAGTAATTTCAATTATTATAAAATGATAATTGAAATTAGGATCATTCCGTTTGGAAACCTCTAATGAAGTTAT